>LR812520.1:32327999-32475499 GCA_903798195.1 Danio kyathit | reverse complement strand
TATATACATGCCTGTCAAAATCTAGTTGTCGATCTCAGTTGTAAGAGCAACAAATAATAACTTGACTTCTAATTGATCATTTGGAAAAGTGGCAGAAGGTAGATTTTTTCGATGAATCATCTGTTCTCATCCTTCAGCCTCCACATTAAAGTTCCTGAAAGCAAAGAAGGTCACGGTGCTCCAGGATTGGCCATCCCAGTCACCAGACATGAACATTATTGAGTCATTAAAGATGAATCCAAAGAATATTGATGAACTCTGGGAATCTTGCAAGAACGCTTTCTTTGCCATTCCAGATGACTTTATTAATAAGTTATTTGAGCCATTGCAGAGATGTATGGATGCAGTCCAATATTAATTCTTTTTCCACTGCATTATGACTTTATATTCTATACTGTACATTATTTCTGTTAAGTGACAAGACTTTTGTCTAATCACTGTCTAATCACTAATGACCTTACTGTCCTAATTAAAAATCAAGGTATGATCATATTTAACTTTGGTAAAATAAGCGTAATCTAGAGGCCTTTGCCTTTCATATAAGCCACTTCTGATACCAAATGATCAACTAGAAGTCAATTTATTATTTGTTGTTCCTAAAACTTGGATAGGCGACAAGACTTTTGTCAGGTAGTGTGTGTGTGTGTGTGTGTGTATATTTGTGTATATATATATTTATACAGTTGAAGTCAGAATTATTAGCCACCCTGTTTATTTTTTCCCCCAATTTCTGTTTAACAGAGAGAAGATTTTTTCAACACATTTCTAAACATAATAGTTTTAATAACTCATTTCTAATAACTGATTAATTTTTATCTTTGCCATGATGACAGTAAATAATATTTGACTAGATACTTTTCAAGACACTTCTATACAGCTTAAAGTGACATTTAAAGGCTTAACTAGGTTAACTAAGCAGGTTAGGGTAATTAGGCAAGTTATTGTATAATGATGGTTTGTTCTGTAGACTATCGAAAAATATAAAGCTTAAAGGGGCTAATAATTTTGACCTTAAAATGTTTAAAAAAAAACAAAAAAACTGCTTTTATTCTAGCCGGAATAAAACAAATAAGACTTTCTTCAGAAGAAAAAATATTATCAGAAATACTGTAAAGTATATATATATATGAATGAACATTCTAAGAGGTGCAATTACAGTTGAAGTCAGAATTATTAGCCCCCCTTTGAATTATTTTTTCAAAATATTTGTTACAATAAATATAATTTGTAATATAATATTTGTTACAATTCAAAGCAATTGGATGAGATGCTAAAGAGACTACTACAACCAGAAGTGGTTTGCAGACCAAAACCTGACAAAGGTCTTGAAATACAACATCTGAACAATGCCTTTAGGTGCGACAGAACGATTCACTACATTTTTTTTTAATTATTAGAAAATAATGCATCATCACCTTCATTTTTTTATAGTTCAACAACCCGTCCTCAATTATCCCTTACCAATACACTCAAATGGTGTAGAAACAATTTTCATTCAGAAATGTTCACTTCTTAATTGCTGACTTAAAAAAAGTGTTCCCATTATCTTTGTTAGATTTTTTGGTTTAGAACATCACTTTTAGTGTACATAATGCATAATATCAAACATTTATTTAATATGGGCTGTACGGTGGCGCAGTGGGTAGCACGTTCACCTTACAGCAAGAACGTCGCTGGTTTGAGCCTCGACTGGATCAGTTGGTTTTTCTGTGTGGAGTTTGCATGTTTTCCCCATGTTTGCGTGGGTTTCCTCCGGGTGCTCCAGTTTCCCCCACAGTCCAAAGACATGAGCTATAGGGGAATTGGGTAGACTAAATTGTTGGTAGTGTATGTGTGTGAATGAGTGTGTGTGAATGTTTCCCAGTGATGGGTTGCAGCTGGAAGGGCATCCGCTGCGTAAAACATATGCTGGATAAGTTGGCGGTTCATTCCGCTGTGGCGACCCCTGATGAATAAAGGGACTAAGCCGAAAAGAAAATGAATGAATGAATTTATAATATGCTCACAATGAATCTGGTTTTCAATTTTAGCGAAGATTTAGTTTTGAGTCAATAAACAGAATTAAAACAACTTTAAACATTTCTTATAATAATTTAAAACTTCAAATACTTGTATAGAAAGCTTTGCATTGGTCGTGTAAGAGAAAATCATCTTATAATATCTTTGTTCACGTAAACAACCAGCATCTGCAATCTTTGCTGCTTCATTTCGTATCTTCATTTTGTATCAGGTTTAATGTATTTAGGTTTCATTTTGTATGTACTTGCATGTATTCGTTTTGTATTTAGGTTTAATCTTTTCTGAAATAATAACATCTAACATAAGTTGTATATAATATAATGTGTGTGTGTGTATATATATATATATATAGTTGAAGTCAGAATTATTAGACCACTTGTTAATTTTTTCCCCAATTTCTGTTTAACAGAGAGATTTTTTCAACACATTTCTAAACATAATAGTTTTAATAACTCATTTCTAATAACTGATTAATTTTATCTTTGCCATGATGACAGTAAATAATATTTGACTAAAGATTTTTTAAGACACTTCTATACAGCTTAAAGTGACATTTAAAGGCTTAACTAGGTTAATTAGGTTAACTAGGCAGGTTTGGGTAATTAGGCAAGTTATTGTATAATGATGGTTTGTTCTGTAGACTATTGAAAAAAAATCTAGCTTAAAGGGGCTAATAATTTAGACCTTAAAAATTATATATTTTTATATTATTTTTATTTTAAAAAGAAGAAAAAATGCAAAGGGGGCTAATAATTCTGACTTCAACTGTATGTATATATATATATATATATATATAATATTGTATATAAAATTTGTTATAATTATATAACAAATTTCTACAATAAGGTTCGAATTTATATACAGTGCTCAGCATAAATGAGTACTCCCCTCACAGATCTAATATTTTCCACAGGATGATTTACAATAGTATTTTTGTGCATATACCTGTACATTAAATCAGTAAGTACCAAAGCCAAAACTGGAACTGATATAACAAAAACTGAAGATCACAGTCCAAACATTACTACACCCAAATCAATACGTTGGAGAAACATATTAAATAAGATTTGAATAAACATGAAAAATCAAGAGAAACATAAAAAATGTAAACTTTTGTTGAAATTTTATAAGTTGTATTTTTTAGCTGCAATCACTTGTTTGAACTTAAATGTATTATCTTTCTGTTCCTAAAGATGTTCAGTAACCAAACTCTTATTCTATTGAATATAACTGTTTATTAAAATAGTTTTGTTTAAATACACTCAAAGGTCTGGCTAGAAATGAATTAAAATGCAGATTTTCAATAGGGAGTGTGCTCATTTATGCTCAGCACTGTATATAGAAATCATATTTTCTTCCTTACTATTAAAAAAACTGTTTTGATGTCTGAACTATTGATTCACAGAGTTACATTGATCAAACGAAAGAGCCATAAAGCATAATTCCTTGGTGTCATTTGGTGTGTTTTGATTTCATTGCAATTTTTCTTCAAATTCAACAGTAGTTCATCTTCTTCTTGCAGGAAAACATGGGTTGTAAAAAATCCAAGTTGGATGGTGACCAGAATGGAGGTGTACTTGAACCAGTGAACAAACAGCAGCCAGTACGTACTGACCAAACATATGTGAGAGATCCAACCTCCTATAAGCCCAATATAGTAAGTAGTAAGCTAGATGGGGGAAATAAAAAAAAAAAAAGGAAAAATAAATCATGTTGAGATTAATTTAGCAGATTTTACCTTCATCAAACTTGAAGAGAAAGGTTTTCTAATATATTTAAAACAATTTCATGCTTGTCTGATGATTGAGAAACATTGTGCTTCACAGACTACCCAAAATGCCGGCCTCCTGCCTGGTCAGGTCTTCCAAAAAATGGAAGGTAGGTTTCAATTCTTTCATTCTGATCCTTTTGTTGCATTGAAGTTCTTTGTAAATCAGCTTTTTTTATTGTCTTTAAACAGAGAAGGAAAAAATCGTTGTCACTTTGTATCCATATGAAGCCATTCACGCTGATGATCTAGGCTTTAAAAAAGGAGAGAAGTTAAAAATTACAGAAGAGTAAGTAAAAGCCATCATCATCATTTGAGTGTCCTGCTGTATTTTGTTGGTTGGCTGTTATTGTGATGTGTGGTTTATTTTCCAGGCATGGCGAATGGTGGAAAGCGAGGTCTTTGACCACACGAAAAGAAGGATTCATTCCCTCAAACTATGTTGCAGAAGCAGACACTATGGAGACAGAAGAGTGAGTGCCATCAATTACAAGCTTAAAGAATTAGTTCACCCACAAATGAAAATTCAGTCATTAATGACTCGCCCTCATGTCATTCCTGAGACCTTCATTCATCTGCAGAACATAAATTAAGATGTTTTAGATGAAATCCGACAGCTCCCTCATCCTCCATTGACAGCAAATTCCAGAGAAGGAACCTAAAATATTTTCAAACCAACTTCAGCGTTCAACTGTATTTACACAAAGCTCCAAGAACACTCTTGTGGGACAGAAAAACTGTAACTGTTTTAGCCTATGTCACCGCATCAGATACAATGCTTGCGTGTTGTTAATTAACATAATTGTCCATTTTTATTAACATAAAAGCACACCATGACCTGACATGTGAGAGAAGATACAGGTGAACAAATTGACAGTTTTGTGGTGCACAAAAGTGTTCTTGGAGCTTCATATGGAATGCTTAACTCAGATGAACATTGATTGGTGGAGATTGCTGTCAGATGGAGATTGCTGTCAGATGAGAAAACTCTCAGATTTCATCTAATATATCTCAAGTTGTGTTGCGAAGATGAACAAAAGTCTCAGGGGATTGGAATGACAGGAAAGTGATTCATTAACAGAGTTGGGTAAAACACTTTATTGTATTCTCAGCCTGATCTCACAAGGTAACTGTTTTATGTATTGTCAGAATAGTGGCTAATTCGTACAAATTTATAAATTTTTTTTGGCTTAGTCCCTTTAATAATCAGGGGTCGCCACAGTGGAATGAACCGCCAATTAATCCAGCATATGTTTCCGGCTGCAACCCATCACTGGGAAACACCCATACACTTCCAATTACACACATACACATACACTTACAATTTAGCTTACCCAATTCACCTATAGCAGATGTCTCTGGACTTGTGGGGAAAACCGGAGCACCCGGAGGAAACCCACGCGAACATAAGGAGAACATGCAAACTCCACACAGAAATGCCAACTGGCCCAGCCAAGGCTCGAACCAGCGACCTTCTTGCTGTGAGGTGACGTCGCTACCCACTGTGCTACCATGACGCCCAATTCGTACAAATTCATGTGATTTAATCCATATGAAAACATGAATTTCAAAAAAAAGGTGTGTCTTCAAACCCCACCTCTGCCCCTCATTGGGTGATGAGCAAATCATACTAAAATGTATCAATGAGATTGTATAAATGAATTCCAATTAGCCACAATTCAAAAGGTAATGAATTGCCATCAGATAAGTTTTAATAAAGTTGTTCAACTTAAAAATTACTTAATTAATTTTTTACTTAATTAGGGCAGTAACATCATGATACAACAAATCACTTACAAACAATATTAAAAAATAAAATCCAGCATTCATAAATAATACAAAAAAAAACAGCATAAGAAAAGAAAAGACCCATTCTGTAACCAGGGATGTGACACTGACAACAGGGTGCGGATCCAAATGCAGGGTTTTATTAAAGCGATGGTCAGGCAAGCAATGATCAACACAGGAGCAAACAGATGTATGAGGGCAATCCAGAGTCGTGGTCGAAATAGCAGGAAAATGGTCAGAAGGAAGGCAGCATACAGGAATGATTAAACAAAGCAAAGCAAAGGTTCAAAACATGGAAGGCAAGGCAAGGAAAACGCGTTGAAAAGTCACTAGCTGATAACAAGACTCGGCAACTAGAGTGAGTGTGTGTGCTGCTTATGTAGTGCATAAATCAGTTCTTGAGCAGCTTCAGCTGTGGGATGTAATCAGTGATGATCTGGAACCGGTTGTCTGTGTGTGTTGTGTGACTGGGTGTTGTAGTCCAAAACATGGCAGATTTGTAGTCCGTAAGCGATCTATGGAGTGAAGATCGCTGGTGATCGTGACACATACATTACAAATTTAAAACTTGCTAAAACGTAAGGTTACAAAGCCTTATTGCCACAGGAACAAAGGTGAATTTATATCTATTACAGGAGCGTTTAAGGCTTCTAAACCTTCTTAAAGAGGGCAACAATACCAAAAAAGGCTTCAGAGGATGGGATTTATCTCCTATCACACTTTGCTGTTCATGCATCATCATTGCTGTTCATGTAACTCTGCTAGACTCTGCACATGCAAACCAATAATCTTGGAGCAAGTCTTGACTAAGCTTCAAAGGCAATTTTTTGTCTCTAACGGAAAGTGAGGAGAAGCAGCATAAAAAGGAAAAGCTTAATATACTGTTAATATAGCCAGTGGTGTAAAGTAACAAATTACAAATACTCAAATTACTGTAATTGAGTAGTTTTTGCACCCTTGAGTTCATTTTTAGTGCTGTATTGGTACTTTTACTTCACTACTTTCCTTCAACCTGCAGTCACTACTTTTTTTCTTGTCTATGGTGATTGGCTAAAGTAGATTAATCAGTCCTGTGATTGTTCTCTAGTCAAATCGCACATAAAAACTAAATTGCATCACTCTGAACAACCTCAAGCAGTTAACGCTTCATAAATGCAACACACATTAAAAGTGTGCAAGAAGATGTCTAAAATCTTTACACGCAATTCTTTAGAGACTTTATATACCGCATGTCACTGATGGGAAGACGGATGTTTACTGTATGAGGACTAAAATCACCAAATGTCCTTAAACAATTACTAAAGCACTACAGAATTTTACGTGTACACATCCATGCACAAATAGCATGTACACACATGAGCCGATCACATCGTAATACTCACAACTCTTGGGTACTTTTAAAAGGGCTAAGGTTTACTCATATTTTGAGTAATATTTACAACAGATACATTTACTCTACTTGCATTACATTTTTGGGAAAGTAATGGTACTTTTACCGGAGTATGATTTTTCAGTACTCTTTCCACCATTGAATGTAGGTGGTTTAAAAGGTTCTCAGTATGTTTTCTTTTTCTATACAGAAAGCGTTTAATAAGAACATACATTCTCTAAAGCACTTTCTTAGTAACAGCTTCTGAGTTCTGCTGGAACTTTAATGTGGTATCAAAGATTGACACGTTGGTATTCGAATTACATTTTCTGGGAATGCAGTAATGTAACACAATACATTTTAAATGCATTACACTAAACTATGTTACAATATAACTAGGGAACAAGGCTATAATTAGTTATTAATGCAGCAAAATCCTAGCTGAACTTCAGCTTTGACCTTGAGAACTGTCTGATACATGTGGCACAATTGCTTGTGTAAATTTCTGAAAGAAAGTGCTGGATCTGTTTAGGAATGTATTGTGACTGTGCTGTATGTCACAGATTGTTAAACAACCTAAAATAACAAAGCAGAATGTGAATAAAGTGATGCAACCCTTTGTAATAGTTTAATGTTGAATTAATGAAAGAACCACAATTTTGACTACGTAGTGTATTTTGTGTATGTTTGTGTATCAAAGAAACTTGAAAGTAATCTGATTCATTTTTTACACAGTAATTCATCAGTAATTCATTTTCATGCAGTAATTATAAATATCTAATCTATTAGTTTTTTTTAAGTAACTTATCCAATACTGGTAATTAATAACATAATTTTGATATCTGGGTGAGCTAATCCTTAAGTAATAATATATTTCTTCATGCTTGCACATGTTTTCATCGTTGGTATATTCTGATTTATCATGCACAATTTAGATGGTTCTATAAAGACATCACGAGGAAGGATGCAGAAAGACAGTTGTTGGCACCGGCTAATAAACCTGGATCTTACCTCATACGGGAGAGCGAAACCTCAAAAGGTGATCACTGTTTGTTGTCTAAACTCAAATAGAGTTTGTGGTAAATCAAAATAGTGGTTTAACATTTTCTGCATTGTTGTGAACAGGAAGTTATTCACTATCGATCAGAGACGTAGACGCTCAGGGCCAGGATGTTGTTAAACATTATAAGATCAGATCTCTGGATAATGGCGGTTACTACATCTCCCCGAAGATCACGTTCACTGACATCAGCAGCATGATAAAACATTACCACAGTAAGTACTAAGGATGCAAACATTTTAGAGTTATTTAGAATACTGACCTTGTGTATAGAATAGCTATTGAATGTAGTAAAAAAGTGCTTCCCCCAAAAGTTTAAGAGTTATTTAGAATACTGACATTTTGTACAGTAGGTCAATTGATTATATTAAAAGAGTGGTTTACCCAAAATGAAAATTACCTAATCATTTATCCTCCCTCGTGTGGTTTTAAACCTTTATAATATTCTTTCTTCTTAAAGAAGATATTTTGAAGAATGATGTTGCTGGGACACATCAGCTTCCATAGTAGGAGAAAAAATGACTATGGTGGTCATCATTTTTCTAAATATCTTTTTTTGTGTTCAACAAAACACAGTAGTGTTGCCAACTCATTTTCTGTGGATGTTCCTAATTGCAGGTTATTTTGTTGCTTAAATTTGTTAAAGGAGGTTGTGATATCACTGTGCAATGATGTCGTTACTTAATCATGACGCACAACATGGCAAAGAACACAAAGCGAGATTGCTTAAACTGGAAATCTTGGTGAAATATATGACTTAAAATCTTAATGTGAATAAAACATATTTGTATAAAAAGTAATAGAAATGTTCAAATATTTTTAGTGATTTGGTTAAAAAAATAAAATGACACTTTAATGTGTTCTTATACTTTAAAAATTCACATTGTGAAGAATTATACATTTTATCAGTATATTGGAAATTAATATCCATTTCTTTATTTATCCTATATAGAAGATTTCTGCAAAATTGTTGCAAACAGTTTATATGGGCTGAATTTAAACAAACAAATTAAATTTAGTAATTCATTCATTCATTTTCTTTTTGGCTTAGTCCCTTTATTAATCTGGGGTCGCCACAGCGGAATGAACCGCCAACTTATCCAGCATATGTTTTACCCAGCGAATGTCCTTCCAGCTGCAACCCATCTCTGGGATACACTCTCATTCACACACATACACTACGAACAATTTTAGCTTACGCAATTCAAAACCAGAAACCGGAGCACCCAGAGGAAAGCCACGCAAACGCGGGGAGAACATGCAAACTCCACACAGAAATGCCAGCTGACCCAGCTAAGGCTCGAACCAGCGACCTTCTTGCTGTGAGGTGACAACACTACCTACTGCGCCACCGCGCCGGCCCTAAATTTAGTAATGTTCAACTGAATTTTTTTTGTTTAAATTCAGCCTAAATAAATTGTTTGCAACCACTTACCCTAAAAAATAGTCCAAAAATCCAAGGAATCTTCTTTGAATCATTTTTATTTGTGTAGCTGTTTGGTCGTTTCCTCAATTTTGTGTAGTTTAGAGGGAAATTAATTCATTTTTATTTTAATTAGAAAAACAACATTGCTTGGTGAGTCTAAAGACCTAAAAGAGCAGTGTTGTCAACTCATTTACTGTGGATGTTCCTAAAAGTTGTTAAATGAGGTTGTGATGTCACTGTGCAGTGATGTCATTACTTAATCATGATGCACAACATGGCAAAGAATAAATCAATTTTAAAATGTATTCATTGGGATAAACCCCTTGAGATGTACCATCTCGTTTTCAAGGGGGTCCCACAACTAATCACAATCACATAAAAATAACACCAAAAGACAAAACAAAACATAACTTACACAACATCTAAAAACATAACATAACATAATAAAAAAAAGAACACAAAGTGAGATTGCATAAATCTTTGTAAAAAATATGACTTAAATTCTTAATTATTAAACATATTTGTATGAAAAGTAATAGAAATGTTTAAATATTTTAGTGATTTGATTAAAAAAATAAAATGACACTTTAATGTGTTCTTATACTTTAAAATACACATTCTGAAGAATTATACATTTTAGCTGTATATTGGAAATTAATATGCATTTCTAAAGCATTTCTTTATTTAGGATATACACTGAAAAAAAAAGATTTCTGCAAAATTGATGCAGACAACAATTATATGGGTTGAATTTAAACAAACAAATTAAATTTAGTAATGTTCAAGGTTTTTTTTTGTTTGTTTCAGCCCAAATAAATTGTTTGCAACCACCTAACTTAAAAAAAAAAAACAAATTATAAATCCAAGGAATCTTCATTGAATCATTTTTCTTCAGTGCAGCTGTTTGGTCATTTCCTCATTTTATGTAGTTTAGAGGGAAAATTCATTCACTTTTATGTTAATTAGAAAAAAACATTGCTTGGTTAGTCTAAACCTCTGCATTTTGTCACAGAACAGTCAGACGGATTATGTCGAAAGCTAGATAAAGCATGCGAGAAGCCCAAAGCGCAAAAACCTTGGGACAAAGATGCCTGGGAAATCTCTAAAGAATCCATAAAGATGGTGAAGAAACTCGGAGCCGGACAGTTTGGAGAAGTATGGATGGGTGAGTTAAAAGGCACCTATAATGAAAATGATATGTTGGAAGCTGTTTGGACAGAACTGTGTAGGTATAGTGTGTCCACCATCATACTGGGGTGATATAAAGACAATAAGCCTCTTTTTTTAATTTCATGACGTTAAAATAGGATCCAAATCCCTTCCATTTTGAGGCCGACCGCAATGTGACGTAGGAATGCGGTTTTCCCGCTCACCGATTTAATTGACAGCCGCATATTAACATGTCTCTGTAGTAACGCATATAATCATATCAACAAGACAGGATGTGTGCAAAGCAGCTGGGATTAAAAGATCTGTTCAGCTCTCTGTGATCATCAATCAATCATCAAATGTGATCAAGAATGAGTTTGACAAGTTTAAAACATTTTAAAACAGTGCATGTTTGTAATGAAGTACAGCGATTTTACCATCTTTACTTTATTACCACAGCCACATGTCAGTACAATTATAAAAGATGCTTCAATTCCCGTTTGTGGACGTTCAATCAGGTTTATTTTGTATATCATCATGACGGATATCCATACAGCAGTGGATATTAATGTGTATCCTGTCACATTTACAGTGCAAAAACAGTGCAAAGTTAAACACACGCGCTGTGTGTGTCTATGTGTGTGCGTGCGTGAACTTTGTAAAAGCTTTGTGTGACTCATCGTTGCAGAAAGACTTGAATTAACTCCACAACAAATACATCAAATAATCATTGGGAAAGTTCATTCTGTATTTCTCACAAATGTTACGTTAGATCTGCTTCCTTTGTCTGTCACTGTGCTAGTTATCTGATGCATCAAGGCGAAGATTGAGGCACACTCTGACAGGCACATGGGAACGGTGGGCGGGGAGAATTAGCATTAAAGGCACAGGCACCAAAAACAGCTACATTGTGTTCAGCAGAAAATTCCAATATTCTGAAAGGTTTAATAAATAATCTGATGGGTGTTTTGAGCTGAAACTTTACAGACACATTCTGGAGACACACAAAGACTTATCTTTAATCTTGAAAAAGGGGTAAAGTAGGTGGCCTTTAAGGAAATGAAAACGACTCCACATTGTCAATGATTTACAAGAATATCTGGAATCTGCCTGAAGTCACAAATATTTGATTAAATGGAGCACTCCACCTTTCTGCATATAGGCTCATTTTACAAGTCCCCTAGAGTTTTACCATCTTTTGAATTCATTAAGCCTATCTCCGGGTCTGGCCAATCTTCACTTTAAGCTTAGCTTAGCATAAATCAATGAATCAGATTAGACCATTAGCATCTCGCTCAACAGATCCGTTTATTTTTTTTAATTAAAGCTTGAATATTAATATTGATATTGCACAGTGATATTATGCAGCGCCTGAAAATATTCCACAGCTAGATAATTAGGTAACAGTGCTGCATAAAATCATACAGCCATAGTAAATCAGCAAAGTTCCTTGATTATTATGCTAGAATGAGTTCCTAGCCATATCGGTCTTGAAAATAGCAACGTTTCATTTCCTCTCCGTCTTTGTACTTAAGGAAACAACAGAAGAGTCAAGCTTTAAATAGAAAATGCATCAAAACAATTTTTTTTTTTTTGTGTAAGATGCTAATGGTCTAATCCGTTTCAATGATTTATGCTAAGCTAAAAGTGAAAAAATCAACTGAATGGATTCAAAAAGGGTCAAACTCAACTTCAACTCTATGATTTGTAAAATAAGCCTATTTCCAAAAAAAAGCAATGTTTCTTTTACCTTGGAGCATTTCCTCATCCAGAAATCTTACTTGCTAAACTTTAGCGAAAGTGTTTGCTGTCTTCTTGATGGTCTTTGTATTCAAATTCTCTAAGATCCCCAAAGCCTTAGATCAAACCCTCCCCCCAGTTTCATGTGCTCCTCAGTGGGCTTAGAAGTGACATCCTTCTGTGTTTCTATCGATTAATCAAGCGTAAGGATCTTCTTTGAACATGTGTAGGCTTATTGTTATTATCGAATTCTTTGAGCCATAAAAGCTTTGACGAAGCGCATTCAAATCTGCAGAGTTCCTGCTGGGGCTGCTGGCCGCTATGAATGGCTGCCTTATAGCTGATAGTACACAGAGAGCCGCGCAGGCGAGACTCTTATCCGACTGATCAGAGGAGGAAACTGCTATGCAACTGACGCAGGATTTGCATTTGGATGTCGTTATTATTCGTGTGCCTCTTTCCCATTCGGCTGACGTGATGAATTGCAGGAAACGGTCTTAGCAAATATACAAATGGCTCTCGACCGCCCGTGGCCAAGATGTTTCCTTTGGCGCACCGTGACCTTGTTGGCGCAGCGTTGCCAGACCTTAAACACACTCGGAGTCTGTATGATGACAGAAGCTCTCAACGGAAAGACTTCCTTCTGTTTGCCAAGTCTCATTTTGTTTTGTCTCTGCAAAATTTTAGACAAACTATCATGCTCAGATAAGGAGTGTGCGATATTGACTAAAAATACATCTTGGTATTTTTTAGATAACAATAATTAAACAATATTTTGCTGGGTGTGTTTTGTGCTGGTACTTTATATATACTATTCTGCACATAAATAATTTGGATAACATGAAATAAATATTTTTCATAAGGTTAGATTTTAATTATTAATCATTCAAACCCATTTAAGTAAAGTTATAACTGCAGAATTTATTGAATCATCATTTAGCATGCAATGTGTGGTGGGCATTATGTGCCGTTAGAGTGAGGAACTTGGAAGTGTTAACTTGTCTTAATTTTTACAATTATGCGCATGGTTTAATTACTTCACAGTGGAAGTACCAGAATTTTATTAATACTTGAATTACAATAGCAGTCATTCTGACCGTTCTCATATAAGAGGTCATATTGTCACATCATATTTACATTCAGGGGTGGCACGGTGATGCAGTGAGTATCGCTATTGTCTCACAGCAAGAAGGTCACTGGTTCAAGCCCAGGCTGGGCCAGTTGGCATTTCTGTGTGGGGTTTACATGTTCTCCCTGTATTTGCGTGGGTTGCTCCGGGTGCTCCGGTTTCCCCCACAAGTCCAAAGACATGCGCTATAGGTGAATTGGGTAAGCTAAATTGTCCATAGTGTATATGTTTATGTCCTGGTCCTCCAGGTTGGGGGTTTAGCGTTGCAAAAATTAGATGTTACGAAACACCCTTGTAAAAATTAGATGTAATGAAACACAAACAGGGTGCGGCTAAATATCAACTTCGATATAAACGGCCCTGGGAGTAAGGGCTTCTATTGAGATATTAAATTTAAGCTTTGAATGTCTGTTGCCATATTTAATTGAGTCATTACCCTAAAAATACAGCATTGTTGATAAAACAGCCTATAAATGTTTTCTTAGGTTACTAGCCCACCCGCGAATGTCCACACCTCACTTTCATTTTCTCAAGCGGAGGAGAAGGCTTTTACCTCAGAAGTTATGTTTTTGTCAATAGAAAGTTATGTGTTTGTTATCAGGAAGTTGCTAGGCATCAGAGGCACACATATTTAAATTCATAGGTAAAAGTATCTATCTATCTATCTATCTATCTATCTATCTATCTATCTATCTATCTATCTATCTATCTATCTATCTATCTATCTATCTATCTATCTATCTATCTATCTATCTATCTATCTATCTATCTATCTATCAATCTATCCATATATATTACCATTCAAAGCTTATATTGAGATATTAAGTTTAAGCTTTGAATCTCTGTCGTCATATTTAATTAAGTCATCACCCTAAAAATACAATATTGTTGATAAAACAGCCTATAAATGTATCGTTAGGTTACTAGCCCACCCGCGAATGTCCACACCTCACTTTCATTTTCACAAGCGGGGAAGAAGGCCGTTTTGCTGTACTGAATATGCTGTTTTGAAAGACATATCTGAAGTAAAGTTAGGTTTTTGTCAATAGAAAGTTATGTGTTTGTTATCAGGAAGTTGCTAGGCATCAGAGGCACGCATATTTAAATTTATAGGTAAAAGTACCAGAGACTGAAATGCAAGCAGTTATTTTGACCACTGTGAAAGTTCTAGGTAGAAATATTCATATCTCTTTTGTGTTTTGTAGTTTTAATAAAATAACTATGTTAGAAAAAAATATACACATATTTAAAAAAATGATTTAGGTATTATAAATATGTGTTTATTTCAACAAAGTTATTCAATTGCAAAAAAAAAAAAAAAAAAACGCCTTGGTGTTAATTTTATGAGAATGGATCTACTTTTTTTTTTTTTTTTTTTTTTTTTTGCAGGTTTACTCACTTTTTAAAGTAAAGTCAACTAATCACTTTTTACACCGCATTAATGGTTCGGCTATAGCTTTGTTTGGAGCTATTTTTACTGGTGAGAAAGAAGAAACACAAGATTAAATCTGAAATGTATCTCAGTAGTGAACTGTTGAATATAATGTTCCTCATTCAATAGTGAACTTCTTTAAAATCAAAACCACATGTGTTATTATAATGCTCATTAGTGTTAAATGTTGAGTTAATTTTACACATTGTTGGATTTTAACAGATAAATAAATGTCAAAAGGTTACATCTAAAGTCATGAAAGAAAGTTCTTAAAGTGACAGCAACCTGCCGCTGTTGTTAACATCAAAAACAAAAGGCAAAATTACTATTAGACACCTGAAGTATGTTAACCTGCGTTTAGTTGCAATTTGGTTATTTGTTTATTACAGATTGTTCAGTTGTCTTCAGTAATGTTTAAAATGTATATGAGGTAAGCTAGTAGTTTCTGAAATTGTAATTAAGAATTTATTTTAGGATGTTAAATGACTTCATTTGATGTTTATTAGAATGTTACATGGTTCAAAACAACAAAACATTTTTTTGAATTGTTAAAATAAAATCAACTATCCATTTTCTTCTGCTTTATTTATTTATTTATTTATTTATTTATTTATTTATTTATTTATTTATTTATTTATTTATTTATTTTACTTTAGTATTCATTATTTATTGTTTTTAATAAGGATTTCTACAACTCTTTGGCCAGGCCAGTTGGTTAGATTTTTTTTTGACCTGCCAAAATTTGCCTCACAGCAAGAAGGTCGCTGGTTCGAGTCCTAGCTGGGCCAGTTGGCATTTCTGTGTGGAGTTTGCATGTTCTCCCCGTGTTGGCATGGGTTTCCCCCACAGTCCAAACACATGTGTGGGTGTTTTCCAGTACTGGGTTGCAGCTGGAAGGGCATCTGCTGCGTAAAACATATGCTGGAATAGTTGGTGGTTCATTTTGCTTTGGCGATCTTCGATAAACAAGGCTGATTTACTAAAGGCTGATTTATAGTTCTGCGTGAATCACGCGTATGCTCCGGTCGCTTAGCCCTCGCCGTGGTTGATGCCGACGCGCACCTCCCAAAAAACTTACCTACATGTTGCAACATTGCATAGCGCAAGCTCTGTGATTGGTCAGCCTGGTAGCTGTGACAAGTGTGGGCGAGGCCGAGAACTGCGAAACCCGTTGGAGCGAGTGTTTACAAGTGTTGAGTCCCGTGAAGTAGCTTCAGATGGAAACTTTTGTTTTGTGTTTACCTTATGATTAATGTTGTTGCACGTCTGCCGGTTCCCACCTCTGAATGAGCGAGTTTTAGCTACTTGTACACTAAGGTAGCTTTCAGAAAAAAACAAAACACCTGCAAAGTAACTCGACACAGAGGAACATAAAAACCTACTGCCAGCTAGTGTTTCAGAAGTGTTATTGCAGAGCAGCACAAACAGCGCGCAGAAGTATAAATGCACAGCTACACGCAAGACAGGCGCCGTGGGTCACACCGATCACTCGACACAGAAGTGTAAATCAGCCTTAAGCCGAAGGAAAATTAATGAATATTTTTATTTTAGCTATGCGAATGACAATTTTGGCAGGTCAAGTGAAAATCTAAACAACTGGCCGGGCCAAACAGTTGTAGAAATTCTTAATATTGAGCCATGCTTGTTTTAACCCTGACATATGAAAAAATAAAGACATGCATAATGTTAATTAAATTCATGCTGTGGTAATATTTCCCCATGGTATCAAAAACTGCATTGAGAAGGTAAGGTATGGTATTGAAGTTAGAAATCCCAGTATCATAACAACACTAATCCTCATACGCTGATATAAAAAAACAGGACTCTTGCTTGTGTGAATAATGTAAAGAATCATGTGAAATCAATTATTTTTTCCTTGATTTTTTTTACTTAAATTATAGGGTTATTTTATACTCAATGGACTTCATCACATACAGTTGAAGTCAGAATTATTAGCCCCCCTATTTATTTTTTCCCCCATTTTCTGTTTAACGGAGAGATTTGTTCAACACATTTCTAAACATAATAGTTTTAATAACTCATCTCTAATAACTGATTTATTTTATCTTTGCCATGATGACAGTAAATAATATTTGACTAGATATTTTTCAAGACACTTCTATACAGCTTAAAGTGACATTTAAAGGCTTAACTAGGTTAATTAGGTTAACTAGGCAGGTTAGGGTAATTAGGCAAGTTATTATATAATGATGGTTTGTTCTGTAGACTATTGGAAAAAAAAAATTGCCTAAAGGCGCTAATAAATTTGTCCTTAAAATGGTGTTTAAAAAATTAAAAACTGCTTTTATTCTAGCCGAAATAAAACAAATGAGACTTTCTCCAGAAGAAAAAATATTATCAGACATACTGTGAAAATTGCTTTGCTCTGTTAAACATCATTTGGAAAAAATATTTAAAAGAAGAGAAAAAAATTCAAAGAGGGGCTAATAATTCTGACTTCAACTGTATGTTTGATGTTTTTGTAAAATGATTGATAAACTTTAATAACGAGATAATGTATAACTCACACATTGTTGAAACATCGATTATGATATTGTCATAGATGATGAATAATTACACAAGCCTAGCTCAAATGCCCATTTGGCCCACAAAAGTCCACAATCTGCAGAAATTAGTATGCAAACCGCTTCAGATGTGGAAGTTGTCTGTATTGTTCAATGAACAAGGAAATGACTTTAAAGTGGAACAAGGGATAAACACGAATGCACAGCTCACAGTTGTGAAACAAATCTGCTGCCTTTAGCTTCTCTGTGGTCAGTAACTGTCCTACAGGCAGTGGCGCTGTGTCATCACTTCTGAGAAATGTACTTTATTATGGACAGACGTTAATTACATAAGATTCTTGGTGAGAACATGGGGAAGGTTCCAGGAAGACGGTTCTTTCTATAAAAGGTTTTTCAGGACAGACAGACTGTTCCTTGATTGACACTGGCAAGTTAGAGTCAGCCATTTTGTGTTTTGTGGCTGAACTGCAGCTGTGTGAGGCATTGAAACTGGAATGTTTGTAATAATCGGAGAGAAATTTAACGCATGTCCATTTGTGGTTTCGTTTTGTTCCTAGCCTACTACAATAACAGCACAAAAGTGGCAGTGAAAACTCTGAAGCCGGGCACAATGTCAGTGGAGGCGTTTCTGGAGGAGGCCAACCTGATGAAGACCTTACAACACGACAGACTTGTGCGTCTCTACGCTGTCGTCACCAAAACTGAGCCCATCTATATCATCACTGAGTTCATGGCTAATGGTACAGAAATACTTCAAATTATTAGTGTACAGTGAAAAAAAATGGCAACATATCATCTATATTATTACATAACATATAATGTTTATCTATCTATCTATCTATCTATCTATCTATCTATCTATCTATCTATCTATCTATCTATCTATCTATCTATCTATCTATCTATCTATCTATCTATCTATCTATCTATCTATCTATCTATCTATCTATCTATCTGTCCGTCCATCTATCCCTCCATCCATCCACCCATCCCTTCATCCATTCCTCTATCATCCATCCCACCATCAATCCATCTATTCCTCCATCTCTCTATCTATCCATCCATCTATCCATCCCTTCATCCATCCCTCCATCCATCCATCCATCTATCTATCATCCCTCCATCCATCCGTCCTTCCATCTCTTTATCCATCCATCCATCCATCCATCCATCCCTTCCTCTATCCCTCCATCCATCCATATATCCATCCATCCATCCCTCCATCTCTCTCTATCCATCCATCCATCCCTTCATCCATCCATCCATCCATCTCTCTCTATCCATCCATAAAACAGCCTATAAATGTATTGTTAGGTTACTAGACCACCCGCGAATGTCCACACCTCACTTTCATTTTCACAAGCGGAGGAGAAGGCTTTTACCTTAGAAGTTATGTTTTTGTCAATAGAAAGTTATGTGTTTGTTATCAGGAAGTTGCTAGGCATCAGAGGCACACATATTTAAATTCATAGGTAAAAGTATCTATCTATCTATCTATCTATCTATCTATCTATCTATCTATCTATCTATCTATCTATCTATCTATCTATCTATCTATCTATCTATCTATCTATCTATCTATCTATCTAAAAAATTCCATGTTCTGCCATTTTCTTTTTGTTTTGATTCATTGATGCTGACAACAAAATGGGACATCTTGAGGATGATGATTTATTTTAATTAAAAAATGATAATTACTTTTTACAGTTTACATATGATATGTAATTTATCATACACTCTCAGAAATAAAGGTACACTAACTGTCACTAGGGTGGTACCTTTTCAAAAGGTACACAATTGTACCTAAAGGGTCTATATTGGTACGTCACAAGTATACATTAGTACCTAAAAAATTTTAAGAGGAACACTTTTGTACTTTTTAGGTACTAAAATGTACCTTTGAGGTATTAATATGGCCAAATTTGTACCTTTTGAAAAGGTACCACCCCCGTGACAGCTCGTGTACCTTTATTTCTGAGAGTGTATGTATTATAATTCAAGAAAAGTTAGTTTTGTGAAAAGTTGTACCCTCAGTGACTTTTACAATACTTTGTTTATTCTTTCACAGGAAGCTTATTGGATTTCTTGAAAAGTCCAGCTGGCTCCAAAATACAGTTACCAAAGTTGATAGATTTTTCTGCACAGGTACAAAAAAGCTCAAAACATAAATTACCCTTCTTTTCTCAAGCCCATCATTTCCTTATTTCTGAGGTTACTTTAAGGCTTTATTGCATCATCAAAGGCTGATCTCACTTTTTCCATTAAAAAAGAGGAACTGATTCTAGTTTCTGTAGGCGGTTTAAAGCACAGAACAATATTCATTTTACTAGGAATGAAACATTTCATTTGATCTGTAAATAAAACCTTAAAGTGTGAATTTTTAAAAACATGTGGAAACTAAAATAAATCTTGAAACTTACATCAATAAATTGAATGAATTAAAATATGTGTCTGGTTAGAATGTTATGGACTTTAGACTGTATTTACAATCCTATACAATTAGATTCAAAACCGGCTGCATTTGTTTGCTAAATGAGTCTTTCAGACTTCATTTGAGTTTGGCTTCTTATAAAACTGCACCAAAAGGCAAACTTGCACATCCTGTTTCAGAGAGTGAAAGAGGATGCTGATGGAGAAGTGAGAACATCATTTTCCCTGAGTTAAAGCAACTTTTGCTCTGTTAGAATTAACTGAGAAACTTTGTCCATTTCTGAAGTGGAAAAAACCCCACAAACTGCACATTTACTGTTATGCAAATTCTGCAAAATGTAGAGGCGATCTTTATGGTTGCAAATACTGTTGTTTGGAAGTGTAAGCTAGTAAGATATTTGTCCTTTTTAGTTTTGGTTGTATTAGTCAACATTAGTTTAAAGATTAGTTAACATGGATTAATGATGAACAACACATCTGTTGAGCATAACATAATATTTTTTTTAATGTTAACTAAACATATTATGAGTTAATGCAGCGTTAGTTAACAACACTTAATGGAATTATGGTGAACAACTTTGTTCAGCAATACATAATCTTTGTTAATGTTAACTTACTCATGTTACCATAACTTAATGTGTCTTGTTCTTGTAACTTAACATGTCTAACTATACAACTTAAATTGTCTAGTTACTATAGCTTTATTTTTCTGCTTCTCATAACTTAATTTTTCTAGGTATTGCAACTTCGTTTTCTCAAAAAGGTCTTTTGTCACTCAACTTAATTTTTCTAGTTACTACAACTTAACTTTTGTAGTTCTCATGAATTCATTTTTCTAGTTACTGTAACTTATTTTGTATTTACTACAATTAAATTTTTCTAGTTACAGAACAATTTTTTTCTAGTTTTCAAAACTTATTTTTTTTATTAACCGTAACTCATTTTTTTCTGAATTTTTTCTTGTTCTTCTAATAATTTTTTTAGTTCGCATAAATCAGTTTTTCTAGTTACTGCAACTTACTTTTTCTAGATCTCATAAAATTTTGTTGTTACTGCAACTTACATTTTGTACTACAATTAAATTTTTCTAGTTCTCATAACTAGTTTCTAGTTGCTACAGCTTAATTATTCTAGTTTCCATAATTCAATTTTTGTAGTTATCGCTTAGGTTTTCTACTTTTTCTAGAAGATTGTTTAGTGTTGAACCTGAGTCCTCGTTCATTATTTGTTAATGGTAACTAATGTATTAACTAAATTAAATTAATATTTGTATGCCTACATTAAGAAAGATTTAGTATTGCTAAATAAATATGTTTATTGTTAGGTCATGTTATCAAATCTATTATAAAATACATCAGTGTATGTGTAAAACTTTAGCTGTTAATGTAAAAAGATGCATTATAATGCAAGTTAACATTAACAAAGATTATGTAATGCAGAACGTAGTAATGTTAACAAAGGCATTAACTGACATTAACTAGTACAACCTTATTATAAGGTTGTGACCGTATTTTGTTATATTCATTAAATCATTCATTTTCTTTTTGGCTTAGTCCCTTTATTAATTAGGGGTCGCCACAGCGAAATGAACCGCTAACTTATCTAGCATATGTTTTACGCAGTGCTTGCCTTTCTAGCTGCAACCCATCACTGGAAAACACCCATTCACTTCCATTTACACACATGCACTAGAAACAACACTGTAAAAAATGCAGGGGTCCACACAATTCATTCATGTTGTCCCAACACAAATTGAATAAGTTAACTTAACACTTTTAACAAATTTATGTGGATTGAACATAAAAAATTAAGTTGTCCCAATGAAATCTTAATAATTGTGTTGTTTCAGTTTATTTTAAATAAGTATTTTGAACGAGCAAAAAAAAATTTTTGAGTGAATTTAGTTTGCCCACGTCACCTATAACGCTTGTCTTTGGACTTGTGGGGGAAACCGGAACACCCAGAGGAAACCCACGCGAACACGGGGAGAACATGCAAACTCTACACAGAAATGCCAACTGACCCAGCCGAGACTCAAACCAGCGACCTTCTTGCTGTGAGGCGACAGCAGTACCCACTGCGCCACCACGCTGCGCTATTTTCTAATATTTTAAAATGTAATTTATTCCTCTGATGGCAACGCTAAATGCTCTGCATTATTTCTTCTCTGATAACTGGTAACAAAAATCTTTTTTGATTGCCTATTGAAAATCTGTACATTATACCCTGTCCTGCTTTTGTGAACAACCAGCCTTTTGAGGGGACTTGATTGAGTTAGTGACATTTAAAAATGCTTAATTCTAGAAATCAAATTTGTCTTTCTGTGTCTGAACGGATCATTGATTTTGTCCTTCGTCTGGAGAACCTGTTGTCTGAGAATTTCAGTCACTTTAAGATGGCTTGCTATTTTGCAAAATCAGAGAAAACTTAAACAGTGACCTCAAAAAGTTCCCTAATCTTGTTCTCCACTGTTCTCCTAAGAACAGTGTTTATTACGAATTAAATTAAATAAAATTAAAAAATATAGAGAGATAAGTATATTCATGCTAAATAAAAGTAGGCTACACATAAAATGCTCCAAATTCGGATCAAATATGGACCAACCATATTTGGGGTAAATTTATAATCCCATTTTTAAGACAACCGTTGAGTTGGTTCATATTTTAAATCAACCCACTTTTTTTCGAGTGTGTAAGTGTCTTAAAAAGCTGATATTTATGTTTGTGTGTCTCTGCAGATAGCCGAAGGAATGGCCTACATTGAGAAGAAAAACTACATCCACCGAGACCTGAGAGCAGCTAATGTGCTGGTTTCAGAGATGCTACTTTGTAAAATAGCTGATTTTGGCCTGGCCCGAGTAATTGAGGATGACCAATACACGGCCAGAGAAGGTGAGCCTGACGTCATTGCTGACACTGCTCCAGAAGATTGATATGCACGCTGCTATTATGATGGTTTTCCTGCATCAGCAGTGAATGATGGGATGTCTGTGAATGTCTCTATTTCAGGGGCAAAATTTCCTATCAAATGGACGGCACCAGAAGCCATCAACTATGGCTCTTTCACCATCAAATCAGATATGTGGTCCTTCGGGGTTCTCCTGTATGAGATTATAACATACGGGAAAATTCCTTATCCAGGTAATGTGATTGTGTTAATGGCGCTCTGATTACATTTGTGTGAAAATAAATCATTCAGCATTATTCCACGACAAGAGCTGCAGCACTGAGTGAGGAACAATGACAAATCTGATCCTTTTGGCAAGACTTTGTCGCCATCTTCTGGTCCAATTGAGTTATAGGTACATTTGAAGGCAATATTGTTAGCCCTGCTTTGAATTTTTAATTCTTTTTCTAACATTTGCTAAGTGCTGTTAAATGGAGAGAGATTTTTCCATCACATCTTTAAACATAATCATTTTAATAACTAATTTCTAGTGAATAATTTCTTTAGTACATGATATTTTACTAGTTACTTTGCAAGATAATAGCATTCTGCTTAATGTGCAATGTAAAGGCTTAACTAGGTTAATTAGGAAATTCACTGGACAAAACTGGTTTGTTTTGTAAACAATCAAATAATTATATATTTTAAGGGGGCTAATAATATTGAAAACCCTAAAATGTATTTAAAAATAATAATAAAAATTTAAAAAAAAATTATTTCAGCTTTTATTTTAGCCAAACTACAATAAGACTTTCTTCAGATTAAAGATTACAATAGGCAACAAAGTGAACATTTTCTTGCTCTGTTAAACAGCACTTGGATAAATTTGATAAAAACGTTGAATTAAAGTATCACAGGAGAGCTAATCGTTTGTTCTTCAGCTGTACATTTTAGAGTTTCCGTTCTGGTTAGATGGATGCTTCTGAAAGATGAAGCGTGTTATTTATGGGCTGCTAATGTTACCAGATATAAGTGCAAAACTCATGATCACTGTATGCTGGTTGTCTTGGATGCTCAGTGAGTCGTGTTGCCTTCAATTTATAAATGGGTTTCTGTATTAAGCTATATTAAGGCAGGTCACTATCAGCATTTTTTTATCGACTTGCTACCTTGGGCTTTTATTACCTCTCTAATTTTGGCCCTTCCGTTTTTTCCTCCACACTTGTGGAAATAAGTTTCTCACATAGATCAGAATTGTTATGTTTATTCCTGTCTATATTCTGACACTACTGTGTTGATATTTCAAAAATGAGTTGTGAGCATTGGTGTTTGCATCAAATTCAATTGACAGAATTGACTTTACAGACGTCATTATTGCACAATTGTCACAATTTGAAAGCTGATTTTTATTGATATATTTTTATTCATATTTTATTAATAATTACTTTTTCCGTTTTCAGTTATTTCAGTGATCACTGTAGTTTTTCTTTCTTCAGTGGAAGGGTACCAACAGTTTTATCCACGTCTACATATTAGGCTTACTACATGCAAATAAATTGTCTAATTTTATATTTTAAATAACATGATTATGCATGTGTAAAGAAAATAAAAAAAATTAAAGTATCTTGTTACATAATTGAACAAAATATTATTAGTGTTTTTTATATAGAAAAACTTTCTGATGGTTATAATTTTTGCTAAAAAAAATAAAATCATATTCAGATATATGGAAAGAGTTAAATATGATATAATATTTTAACTTGTTACATTTTGACAGATTTCTGATTTGCGTTATAGAGAAAAAATGGATACATTCATGGAAAAAGTGAAATGTCTTACAATATTTTAACTTGTTAAGTCTTGACTGATTTCTATGGAAGCCCGTTCCCGCCACTGAATAATAAAGAAAAAATATTATTTAATAAAATAAAATAAAAAATATAAAGTCAGAATTCTGAGTTATAAAGTGGCGGTTCAGAGTTATTAAGTCAGAATTCTGAGTTTCCTATTTTGGCGACTTACCATAAACGGAGTATTAAAGACGCATGCACGTTAGTCCATAATCACAACATAAAGCCTATATCCGACATTTTATTGTTTATCACGCTTTCAAAAAGGAAATATATACTGTAGGCTAGTTCAGTGATTCTCAAACTGTGGTACGTGTACCATTAGTGGTACGTGGGCTTCCTTCTAGTGGTACGCGGAAGAATCAAATATGTCATATGTACATGCTATATATTTAAAAATGTATCAAAAATGATTTATATAGAAATATGATGACATGTAGCCTATATTTATGAGGTCCAGGCAACATTTCCAGGTGTTGATAAATAGGCTTGTTTACTTTTTAAAAGCAGTAACTTGGAATTCTTTTGTTTTAGTTTTTTTTTTTTTTTGTTTGTTTTTTGTTTTTTACATATAAGCACAGTATAGTGTTAATGTTCAAACTATTTATAATGTTTAAAGAGGCTGACAGTAATAAATATTCTTAATATTAGGAATTAATTTACCTCGTTTTTGAACTGTGCAGAGCTGTAGCTGCTTTACTGGGCCTATACGCTACTGTATTTCAATACTGCTCTTTATGGTGGTACTTGCATTTTTTTCTGAGGTGGTACTTGATGAAAGAAGTTTGAGAACCACTGGTCTAGTTGAACTAGGCTGTCTATTTATTTGTAAGGATTTGTTCTTTATTAATTATGCCATTTTTACCATTTGGTCTAAATAGCAATTATAAAGCATTAAATATAGCGCCTAAAACTATTAGCTGTAGGTTGTGTAATTGCTCTAAGAAAGAATCTTTAACACTCCATTTATGGCCAGTCACCATAACAGGATCTCCTTTATAACTCGCAATTCTGACTTTATAATTTTTTTATTATTATAATGTTTTTTTTTTTTTGAACGGGCTTCAATAGATTTCTGATTTAAGGAGTAATAGAGGAAAAAAATGGACGCATTCATGGAAAAATGTAAATGTCTCACAATATTTTAACTTGTTAAATCTTGACTGATTTCTGATTTAAGGAGTTATAGAGATGTGCTTTTTAAATACTACCAAAATGAAGTGTTCTTGTGTTCCTATTTCATATTGCAGAACACTTCTGGTGCTATTGAGGTGGGATATGTGTAAGGTTTGGGACAGATTTGGTTGTATGGGCAGGATTAAGGTTAATGAGTAAAAAGATGGGTCAACAGTGCAATTATAAAAGTAATGACCTTAATTATTACAGATGTAATTATGTGCAAGTAGTAAAAACATACAGTCAAACCCAAAATTATTTATACCCCAGGGGTATGAACAGTTTCAGGTTTGACTGTATATGTACATAATAAGTGCACTGTACCTAATGATTCCTTTAAATGTAAGGAGATAATAATTAAGGCCACTTAATATAAAGTATGTCCAACATTTCGAACATGGCTTAATCCAGTGTTCGAGATTATTTTCAGGAAATTTATTCAAACTTATAATAAAAAAAAACATGATGTTATGATACATCACCTGGGTAATGGTGATGTCTATTAATATTTTTATCGTGTTCACCTGTGGTGTTTTTTCCAACACAATAAATGAGAATACTTGTGATATTTATTACTTGTTTTTGCTTCAGGTATGAGCAACAGCGAAGTCATGAGCAGTGTCCAGAGAGGTTACCGGATGCCCCGTCCCGAAAACTGCCCCGTTGAACTTTACGAGATCATGACCACATGCTGGAAGAATAGACCAGAAGACCGACCCACGTTTGACTATATTCAGAGTGTACTGGACGACTTCTACACGGCCACTGAAGGCCAGTACCAGCAGCAGCCATGAGGAGCAACAGTCAGAGGCCTCAGATTATTGCACTTCCAGATGATCAAAACATCTGTGATTTATCTTTGAATCCTACTAATGTGTAACTAATAAGTGAATCAATCTGCTTACGCTTATGTAAGCATGGTTAAGATTGTCTATCTCTGCTTCAAATTGAAGTTTTACTGCTTATTTGCTCTTCCTCCGCACATTTCAACTGCATTTCAAATTGTAAATAATTTGATATTTCAGAGTTCTATGTTTTTATACACCAGATTTTTATTTCTTTCTCAAATGTGAGCCGCTATGGGGTCTGAAAGCAAATTAGGATTGATTTATTCACATAACAGACACTTTTACGTACAAATGAAGAAAAAATAATTCATTAAAACATTGATCAGTGTTCTTAGTGTTTGGCTTAATGCTGTTTTAGAAGTATATTTGGTATGAAAAGACCTTAATACTATTCAAGTCTACTTGGTATAAACAAATATACAGCTAATCTTGAAATACTAAATGAAAAAATACTACAGTAATTCATATACATACTGTAGTGTTTTTTGTAGTGTTTTTGAGCCATATTATATAATAAATTGTATTATACTGTATTCTATATCAGTGTTTCTCAACCACGTTCCGGGAGGACCACATTTACCATGTCTCCTTAACCAGACACACCTGATTCAGATCATCAGCTCATTAGCAGAGACTGAAAGACCTGTTATGTGTGTGACGGACAAAACATGCAGTGTTGGTGGTTGAGAAACACTGTTCTATGTTATAGCATTTGTGTTACTACAGCATACTGTAGTATCAAATGTCATTTACTGATATAAATAACAAATAATAATAAATACTGTAGTAGGGTTGCACGGTTTACCGGTACTATGGTAGTATCGTGATACTACGGCTCCAAAATACTGGCGGTGCCACTGTAATTTGTAAACGGTAGTATCATCATTAACAGTCTATACCTAATGTTGCACATGGAAAAAGTCACTAAAATGCTCACGTTTGTGCAACAAACAATTATTTTTAATAGTGTGTGGAGCCCTTTAGGTTTGAAAACCTGTGTAGAATTCACACCTTTTATGGTAGCCTATTGCACATTTTCTGACGCTTCAGTTTGAATCTGAATCAGTAAAAAAAAATTTCTTGTCAATATAGTTTAATAGTTTCCCAGTGATGGGTTGCAGCTGGAAAGGCATGCGCTGCGTAAAACATATGCTGTAGAAGTTGGCAGTTCATTCCGCTGTGGCGACCCCATTAATAAAGGGACTAAGCCGAAAAGAAAATGAATGAATGGTTTAGTAGCTACAACAACCGCAACAATCTTTTACAAAGAACGACTCACAAAGTGAAATGTTGAATTACTTTGGATTCTTACATGAAAAAAAAACAATAGATGAAAAACCCAAAATAGCAACAGGAAACGTCGAAAACAAAAATGACCACTTCATATAGCCTAATTATCTTGGAAAAAATGCAAAAAATAAATTTTTTTGTAACTAATTTAGTTTGGTATAACTTGTATCTTTATTTTAATGTCTTTTTTGCTGGTCAGTTATCTACAAAATAAACCACTACATTTTAGGTCAAGTGACTTTTTTTTCAATAATGAGGGAATTCAATTCCAGTAGGCCTATTATAACATTTAAAATTATAATATTTCTGACAATTTTCTTTATGTCATAGATTTGGGTTATGAATTACAGTATCACACAACTACTAGGTATCATAATACTTCAGCTGGTATAGCGTCGTAACATGAATTAATGGTATCGCGACAACCCTATACTGTAGTACACTTTAATTTTTACTACAGTAAAGTGTGGTGTATTGTAATATCAATTTAGTGTAATTTGTTTATATTCGTATTACTACAGAAACTACCACAATAGATTAATTCAAGTACTTTGCTGCAGTATGGTTCAAAAACACTATAGTATTCACTATAAATGATAGTACTTTTTCATGAGGGTATTTCAGTAAGAATGCTTCCTCTCATATGAAGCATCTCATTTGCAGGTCCTTGGCATTCAGTTTTAAAAATCTCTTGTTTTAATCGTAATACTGATTTAATGAAATGCATACATTGTAAAGCACTGTAAAGGGTGTGTGATCTTACATTGTGTTTTAAAGTCATCTTCATGAACCGCTTTCAATAAAAGTTTTGAGAATGTTATGACAATAATGAGCAGCGGCACAGCACAATATTTTATTTGTATTTTTTGTAATTAAGCTTATAAATTGTTGTGCCTGTGATTTTTGCTAAGAATGAAATGCATTGTACATTTAAAATATTCTGTACAGTTGTACATTAGACAATTAATAAAATTAATCTTTTGTGATTAGTAAAAAACGTTGTTGTATGGAGTTTCTTGACGTAACATTCTGCCGTTGCACTTTATTTTGCAGTACATCTACTTAATGTGTGCTTACAGTGTACTTACCAAATAAATTACATTGAGGTAAAGTTGGTGACATGCTCCCTATATTGTTTAACATGGTACTTTGAATATTCGGTCTGAAATTACATGTAAGTATGACTTCAAAACAACATTAGCACTATTTATATGACCGTGAACAATGTTGTACTTTTGATAGTCCTTGGCTGCTAATATGATTCCACTATTTATTCATTCATTCATTTTCCTTTGGCTTTAGTCCCTTTATTAATCTGGGGTCGCCACAGCAAAATGAACCGCCAACCTATCCAGCATATATTTTACACAGTGGATGCCCTTACAGCCACAATACACCTATACCATGTCTTCGGACTTTGGGGGAAACTGGATCACCCGGAGGAAACCCACGCGAACATGGGGAAAACATGCAAACTCCACACAGAAATGCCAACTGACCCAGCTGGGACTTGAACCAGCAACCTTCTCACTGTGGTATTTAGAATCATTCTATTTAGAATTTGCAAATAATAATTTTCTGAAATTATATTATTAAGGAGAAAGTCTGAATGTGTGAATATAAAAGCAACTTTACCTCAACAGAAAATACTGGGTTTTATTTGACTATGGGTTAAAGTTAATTTGCATGATACAGTGCACTACATTCCACATGTGTACATACAGTGCACAACAGGACTCAAATAAAGTGCTACCAATACCAACAATTAAAATGAAAATTAACCATGATTTTACTACTGATAAATCCAATAAAACCCGGTTATTCTCCTATCATGCTAACCACAAATTGCTAAACACCACAGTTTTGCAATACAAATTGCAGTTTAACCATATTGTAAACGTGGTTATACAAATGATAAGCAATACGCCATAAAAACACATATGTTCACTATAAAACCATTGTTCATTTTTAGTAGGGACGTTGCCTTCCAAAAAGAAATTAGACCTACCTGATTGAAGAATTCATGCTCGCCCAAATAGGTCAATTCATTTATTCATTTTTATCATCAGGGGTCGCCACAGCGGAATGAACTGCCAACTTATCCAGCATATGTTTTACACAGCAGATACCCTTCTAGCTACAACCTAGTACTGGGAAACACCCATACACACTTATTCACTAAATACACTACGGCCAAATTAGTTTATTCAATTCATTTATAGCACATGTGTTTGGACTTGTGGGGGAAACTGGAGCACTGGAGGAAACCCATGCAAATACGGGGAGAACATGCAAACTCCACACAGAATTGTCAACTGACCCAGCCGGGACTCGAACCAGCAACCTTCTTCCTGTGAGGTGACAGTGCTAACCACTGTGTCACTCTAGGGTCAATTCCGTCTGAAAAAAAGAAAAAATAACGTTCCTTTGAAGTACAATTTTAAACGTATGATGGTCCTGAGAGGGTGAGTCAAAAAGCGACTTATTTTATTCTGTTTCATTTGTTTGTTTGTTGTTAGTAGGTCGATGAGCTGTTCCTTTAAGTCGCAGTCTCTCCTAGTTCGGTCATGTGATCATTTCAAGATGGCCGCGCCCTTCAGTTTGGAGGCGTGTCGTTATACTGTTACAACACAGAGGCAGACAGAATAAAACAGCTTGACAAGTTTGCTGAATCCTATTCAAGCTCTCCTGTGAAGCCGGCGATGATGGATAAGGACAGTTTCATTCTGTAAGTTATTGGCGAATGAATGAATGTTGACTGGTGTGTTTGGTGAATTTACAAATGTATATAAAGGCCAGCGCTTATTGATATAAAACAACACGTTATTAAAGTTACAGACTCTAATATGGATGACGTCCGTGATAAAAATACATGCAAATGATCGTTTATGCAGGCAATATCTCCGCTGTCAGAGAAGTTATTCAAGCATGTTTTTTGAAGTACTTCCCTAACTGTAACCCTTGTCGTTTGTTTTGAAAAAGTGTTTACATTTCCGTTCAAAGTAATTGTACAAGTTCTGACTTAAAACTTAAATGTCTTAAATTCTGTCTCTCTCAATTCAATTCAATAATTGCATTATTGACATGGCAAATGTTACAAATGTATTGCCAAAGCAATTATAAAGTTTACATTAATAGAACATGCATGCATATATATATATATATATATATAGATATATATATATTGTAAATAGTAGTGTAGTATTATAATATATATTAGTCTAATAATAATAATAATAATAATAGTAGTAATAATAATAATTAAATAAAAATATAAATAAATAAATCTCTCAGAGGAATAATAAATGAATCATAGAAGGGGATTAAATGCATTGTTTTCAAACTAGTTTATGTCAGTATTGACCAATTTAAAATAACCATTAATAAAGGGTATCATTATCATACAATTAAAATGTATTAAATTGTTCTTAAGCATTCAAACTCTATTGTCATTATCTGATAGTTAGTGTAATTCTATTTTATAGTACTTATTATGTACACTTCAATATATGTCACATACATTACCATTCAAAAGTTGTTAGGAATAACAGTTATTTAAGAATATTTAATAACTATAAAGTGAAAGAGTAGCATAAAAGTGTTTGTAATATTCAATAGTTGAAGTTACCTACAGATAGCACAGTATCTTTTAGACGGCATAAATAATTTATATAATATTCAGCAGCATATTTAATTCGGTAAGAGATTGTAGAAATGTCATGGTATTGTTCAGCTAAACTGGCTTAGTAAAGGCACAAATAAAGTATAAAAATAACTGGAATTAGATCCTCAGTTGAGTCAAAACAAAAAAAGTAATTTATTTCAGTGTTTCATGTCGCAGTGTTTATATATGAATGATTTTTTTTTTTCAATGTCAAGTCACGTAGCATACATAATGATTGCGTTTTCTGTCGCAGTTGAAAATGGTTGTACTTTTGTGCAATATTAATTTTTTATTTTCAGGATTAATGAATGAAAATATACATATCTGACATCACTTTAGCTCACCTAATGAATCCTTGCTGAAGAAATGTTTCAATTATTAATGTGTATGGTTATGTATGACTTTAAATAAGGGTGTGTTTTATGACACTCTCTGCTAAAATGCTTATCAACCAGGGAAGAAAAAGCAAACCGTTATTCCCTTATCTCCTCCACTCACTCACTGCTTAAAACATCTGTGAAACCTGATCTTGATAAAAGGAGGGAGGGGCTTCTCTATTTCAATTGTACTTTTTATAGAGACCGATATATGAAGAGTTAATGAAAAGCAGTGGCGATTCAAGAAATGTTCAACTTTGGTAAAATAGGGTGGACCTCAGAATTAATTTCAAACAAAAGATCATTTTATAAAACAATTATCAAACATTAACTTCTAAAAGTGTCAAAAAAAAAAATTAGATTATATTAAAATAAAATTGTGATTTATTAACGCAGTATGTAGTATAAAAAAAGCAGCAGAACTAGCAGAATACAACTGGCTTAATTCAGATAATTCAAAGTCGAGAACAAACAATGGCAACTATGTGCAAACAGGTTACACATGCAGCGTTTAGGCCAAGTGGTTTGTAGCTTCAAACAAATAACTCTTGAACACATTGCAAACCAATAGGAATCACCACAGATGAAAAAACACACTGTTTTGTAATATTAGATGCTTAGATTTACATAGACTAAAATCTTTTTTACACAATGAAAGCTCTGTTGCATGTATGTTCAGTCTTGTTTGCCAACCATGGCACCGTTTGCTAACCAGAGCTAAAATAATAAATAAAATGTAAATGGTAGATTATTGAAATCATATGTGAGTCTGGACCACAAAATAAGTTGCATGTATGTTTGTGGTAATAACCAAAAATACATTGCATAAGTCAAAATTATTCATTTTTATTTTATGACAAAATATCATTGTAATATAAAGTAAAGATTATCTTTCATGATATTTTTTTATGAAATAAAATTTTAAAAAAAATCTTTAACTTTTTTATTAGTAATGTGTATTGCTATAAGAACTTAATCAGAACATCTTTAAAAGCGATTTTTGTAGTATTTAGATTTTTTTTTATATTTATTTATTTTTGCATTCTTACATTCCAGATTTTGTAATAAATGTATCTCAGCCAAATATTGTTAATAATCTTATAAACCACGTATTCACAGAAAAGTTTCTTAGTTTAAAGCTTCTTTATTCAGCTTTCTTGAAATCTCAATTTTAAAAAAAATCCATCTTTTATGCCTTTTTTTATGGTCACAGTCACATATAGTGTCATATCGCCCTGCCCTAAAACTACTGTCAAGTTGCTTTTAGGTTATTGTTCACATCTGCATCTCATGTATGGTGTGTAGAAACTGGGGAAAGGCCAATCAGAAACGGTTTTACAGGAGGACTGCTTGAATTGGTCAGTCACTCAGATTGACAGCTTAAATATACCTTTCTTAAATATACCTCTTGTGCTCCCCGTGTTCTTTCAAAGATTTTCTCCATGTACATGTAGTAATTTGATATGTATAGAAGAGCTGTCAATTTGTGTGGGTCAATGCCACCCTGACCCTTATCTAACCTCACTTCGCCACTGGTGAAAAGTAATGTTGTCTGATAAATAATTAAATATTGCAATATTTTCTCTCAGCCCCAAAGACTTTCCAGAGTTGAGGAATGACACATTCCTGAGAGCGGCGCGAGGAGAAGAGATCGAGCACATTCCAGTGTGGTGTATGAGACAGGCTGGACGCTACCTGCCAGGTGTGTAACAATAACTTTGGCTGCATAATATTATAAGAAACAAATAAAACAACAACAACAACAACGCTGAGATTTTAGCGCTTTTTTTTTTTTTTTTTTTTTTTTTTTTTTTTTTTGCGATACAGTATCATATCAAATATCAATAGAATACAATATGAAGTCAAAAGTATTAGCCCTCCAAATATTTCCAAGTGCTCTTTAACGAGAGTTTTTTTCAACACATTATTTAATATATTAGTTTTAAAAATCTGATCTCTACTTTAACTAAGTTCTTTAGTCTTTTCTATGATGACAATACGTCATATTTTATATTTTAAGTTAGGTTAATTAGGCAAGTCATTGGAAAACCGTGTTTTTTTTTTTTTTATTGTAGCCAATAGCTTAAAAATAAAATTCTGATTAATTTTAATCTTAGCAGTATTTATTTATTTCTTTTTATTCCAGCAAAACTAAAAGAAATAAGACTTTATCCAGATGAAAAAATATAATCATAATCGAAATACTGAGAAACTTTCCTTACTCTGTTAACATCAGTTGGGAAATAAAAAAAAAAAAAGAGTAGATTTTCATATGAGGACTAATCATTTTGTGTTCATCTGTGTATTGCAATTATACGAATACAATTTAACTAGATGACTTGTATAGCTCTATTTGGAAATAATCAATTCTTTTATAAGATCTTGTATGGGAGTACATCTGCATAAAATGGAATAAACAAATTACAAGCATAGATGAATGCGATAGAGCAAAGATACAAATGAAATGGCAGTCTAACAGCATTCAGGTATAGAAATGGAATAATCTGTTAAATAATGTATAGTTTTCATTGTGCAAATGATGATATGCTATTAATAATTATACTACAATTCAACAAATGATATAATTTCTTGTGTGCAAATAGTTTAAAACTTAAAATGCTTACACAATTACAAGCCTTAAAAACACATTCAAATGATAAACTATTATGGTTCCTATTTGCAATGACTTTTTATAATGACTCCACAAGTCACGTGTTCTGAATTGTATTGCCTGCTCAACTACAATCCCATCTCAACATGCATACATTTTACAACGTTATATTGCACATCCCTAACAATCGCTGATGAGCGCTTCCAGTTCTCCATGTGATTATTTATTATGAAGTAATTCTGTTCATCCTTTCATCTCTGACTGGCTTGATTATCTATTCAACAGAGTTCAGGGAATCACGGGCAGGGAAAGATTTCTTTGAGACGTGTCGTTCCCCTGAAGCTTGCTGTGAGCTTACATTACAGGTCAGCACCACTGAGCATATGGGTTTGTTGATGTAACATTGTGTTTTCACTGTCACGTTAAACATTTCTTTGTCTTCCATGGACGTCTTGCTATAAAAACTGCTGTGTTATTACATTTAAAAAATATATTTTTGGAGCAAACTTCAGCGTTTTAAGACATTTTAAGGCTAGATTTGATCAAGTGATTTTTTACCAGATGTTGTATTGGACATACGAGAATAAGTCATGGTTTTTTGCTTAAAGGTGAAGACACCACTCACTGTTTGTTCTGCACTATTGCTCTTACAGTAAATCATATTCTACTGGACTGTCTTGCTTTTAATGACTGCAGAAGGCTTTTTTAATTAAATGAACACTTTTAAGCACATTTTTAGCAAAGTGTCACCAGGAAAAATTTTAGACATTTTGTAATGTATTAATGCTAAAAATCTTATTTAATTTATGTAATAATTTGTTTGCTGTTTTTAATTGTATATTTAATAATGAAATGTTCTTGCCATGAAAAATCGGTGTTTTTGCTGCAAAATTTGTTGCTGACATGGCATTAAATAAATAATCAAAAAATGAATCATAGTTCATCATTGTATTTTTGAAGCAAATCTAAAACTGTCCTATGGTATGACTGTTTCAAGCATAGTTCAATAAATTACAACTCTTATAAATTAAAAAGAAATTCATAAAATCTTTAAGAAATACCTCCAGCCTAATTTTACAAATGGCTGTTTTAGTAAATGGCAGTCTTTTTTGTAATCCATCTATTTCTAAAAGCATTGGCATTTGATAAATTGTATAACTAAAAACCATGTCCTCTGGTGACACTATACTGTATACTTTTGAAACAGCAATTACATAGAATTTTTTTTTATATATATATATATATATATATATATATATATATATATATATATATATATATATATATATATATATATAGATAGATATAGATATATAGATATAGATATATAGATATAGATATATAGATATAGATATGTGTGTGTATATGTATATATGTTTGATTTTTTTCTTTTTTAATTATTTCCCAAATGACGTTTAACAGAGCAAGGGCATTTTCACAGTATGTCTGATAATATTTTTTTCTTATGGAGAAAGTCTTACGAGTTTTATTTCAGTTAGAACAAAAGCAGTTTTATTTTTTTAAAAACCATTTTAGGGACAAAATTATTAGCCCCTTTAAGCTATATATTTTTTCAATAGTCTACAGAACAAACCATCTTTATACAATAACTTGCCTAATTACCCTAACCTGCCTAGTTAACCTAATTAACCTAGTTAAGCCTTTAAATGTCACTTTAAGCTTTAAGAAGTGTCTTGAAGAATATCTAGTCAAATATTATTTACTGTCATCATGGCAAAGATAAAATAAATCAGTTATTAGAGATGAGCTATTAAAACTATTATGCTTAGAAATGTGTTAATCTTCTCTCCGTTAAACAGAAATTAGGGTGAAAAAAATAAACAGGGGGGCTAATAACTTCAACTGTATATATATGTATATGTGTATATATATATTTATATATACAGCATTTCCTCTAGGATTTTTTCCAGCTGTGGCGGCAGGCCTTTTGATCTACCAACTACCTATGGCGTTATTTCCATGACAAATGTCGTGACGCAGTACTACAAGTCGAGATCGGATTTGTGTAATACGAGCGTGCAGATCTTTTTGCTTGCGCTAGGATTTCCTTATTTCCTGCACAAAACTTCTTGCATGCCCTCAAATATACGCTGCTCAAGTGCAATTTAGCGCGTTTACGTAGTGAAGTTGTCACCAACCTTTATTAGATTTGCTAGGAATATTTATGAATTTCTCCAATAGACCTACTGAGCGGCATTGATGCATCCTGAGGTAAAGTGAAACGGCTATAAACTCCAGCAAGATAAAGTCTTTGTTTGTTGTATGTATATATGATATATACTGTGTGCGTGTGTGCGTGTGTGCGTGAGTGCGTGAGTGCGTGAGTGCGTGAGTGCGTGCGTGCGTGCGTGCGTGCGTGATTAGATCCTCAGTTAAGATCCTGATTCTATATTGATTTTATTTTCTTAATTTTTGCTGTCACACCACAGGACATTTTTATGGTGCAGTTCAGTAAAAAAATTGTAACCCCTATTTTCTAAAAAATCTGACTTCAAACTACATAAATATAACTATTTTTTGTTTTTAGGTGTTTTTATTGCCTATTTGTCACCTACCCATATATATATTTTTTTTCTTTATTTTTTTCTTTATTAACAAGAACCAGCATGTACAGTTTCAATTTACAACAAAACCACTTCATATTTAGTAACAAGAAGGATTAGACGAGAAAAGAAAAAGAAAAAATGGAGGGTACATAATTATCCTTTTATATACAAATATAATATAGATTTTTAAATTTTATCAACAAAAGTTATTAAATGCACTTTTAGTACAGAAAACATACATGTACATACATGTATGTAAATATTTTATGCAAAAATGTTAATGGAGAAGCATAAATGAATCGAATTTCGAGAGGAGCACGTGATATGATTGATCATGGCTGGTCTTTCGTCCGTAATCAGCAATAATCCAATCAGATGGATTCAATCCTACAACAAAAAGACCAATTTCGCCCTACTGCCTTATCTTTGTTTTGGAAGAATCTCCCCTTCCACCCCATCTCCTCATTTTCCTCCCTTTACCAGGGGGAGCTCTCGAGACCTACCTGATCTCAGACCCCTTTATATGCTTATTGACCATGCAGGAGCCCTGGGCTCAATTATCTCGGAGCTCAGGGTTCTCTCCGGGGACAGCATGCCAAACCTGCTAATAGCATAAAGCAATATCTAAGTGTGAACTCTTGAATTGCTGTTCTATTTTTAGACTTAATTATCACATGAATATACATTTTAATACCCATATTCATTCTTTCCTCCTTCTTAAAAAATACTGAGTTTTAACACACTCAATTTTCTGTTTTCAGCCCCTCAGGCGATTCCCATTTGACGCTGCCATCATCTTCTCCGACATCCTGGTGGTCCCTCAGGTCATTATTGAAACGTATTGACTTGATAATGATTATTAGTGTGTGTGTGTGTGGCTATTCCTATATGAATTGTGTATGTCCAGGCAATGGGAATGGAGGTTCAGATGTGTCCAGGAAAGGGCCCCACATTCCCAGAACCACTGAAGGAGCCTGAGGATCTGCAGAGGCTGAGGACTCAAGTGGACGTGTATTCTGAACTTGACTATGTTTTCAAAGCCATCACACTGACACGACACAAAATAGAGGGGAAAGTTCCTCTCATTGGCTTCACTGGAGCTCCGGTAAGAAAACTCTAGCTATGGTCTACACATAACTAAAGATTTGCTTTGATTTAGATTGGTTTATTTTTAACTAATGAAATTATTACTTTGGGGTGGCACGGTAGCACTGTCACCTCACTGCAAAAAAAAAAAAAAACGCTGGTTGAAGTCCCGGCTGGGTCAGTTGGCATTTCTGTGTGGAGTTTGCATGTTCTCCCCGTGCTTGCGTGGGTTTCGGCTGGGTGTTTGTTTCCCCCACAGTCCAAAGACATGCGCTATATACTGTAGGTGAATTGGGTAAACAAAACTGGTGGGTGTGAATGAGAATATGGATGTTTCCCAATACTAGGTTGCGGTTGGAAGGGCATCCACAGCATAAAACATATGCTGGAATAGTTTAGGGATGCACCGATACCGATACCAGTATCGGGTATCGGGTCGATACTTGGTTTAAATACTCGTACTCGTATCGGACATGAAAGGCCGATACCACGCACCGATACCACTCAACAGTAATTCACTATGGATGTGATTGTTGTCCTACCTGACTTCAGTGTCTTAATGTATTAATTAGCCTAATGTATTATATATTAATAGCTCAGTCCTTATAAACAACCCATGTATAAAATACATTATTAACGAATCTAGGCTACTGAAGAATAAACTGAATATGAAATATGATCCTTGCATAATGATCGCAACTAAGCACTCAAACAAGCTAGCACTCATTTTATATATAAACTATAAATAAAAAAATTAAATAAATTTGAAGAAATGGAACATTATGTAAAAAAATCTACTACAGGCTAAATAAAAGCGCCTGAGTTTAAACATCACTGCTGTAACCGCGCGTGTCAGTTTACAGCTTCTGTAAAGATCAGAAAGCCTAGTGCTGAACTTCACGAAACCAGTTTTATTTGCTGCAGATTTAAAATGCCTTTTATTTTTAAAATCTCTCAAGTTAATAATATAGACTATCAGGTAACATAATCTCCCTCAGAGATATTGGAGTTCAATAACGTGGTGCGCAGTAAGCCTATGACTATTGACGGCACCCTGAAGTTTACACACTGCATACACAGGCCTACAGCTCTGGTGTGTTATGAATTGCATGTTTTAAATGACAGCGAGGCATGCTACATTTAGTTTTTATTGTAAAATATACATTATAACCCAGTACACAGTAAAATAATAGTTTTGAATGGCTTGCCTATTGGCAGCGCAAAACCGTTTTAAGCTTAAATAGGCTAAGCATATTTTAATTAATATTAAAACAAATGCATACAAACTAGCCACCCTTTGATTTTTTTCGTTTCCGTATATTTATTATCAAACGAAAAATGCAATGAATTGTTGATTTTGGTTTTAATTTTTATTAGAATTAATATAATTATTAGGCTACACAACTTCATAACATTGGCTCTGATTGCGTCAGATATCCTAAAGATAGACTTTTTAGCTCAAGGACATTTATGCCTATTATTTCAGTGCTGTATTTTGACAGATTTCGCAAAGGCTTCAGCTATTCTGTAAACTGGTAACAGCCTCCGTTTTGCGGCTTGACTTGTGTGGTGTCTCCGTATCAATGTCTGGATGACAGCGAGAGACAGATGAGATCAGACCTTTCGATGTGTGGCCGCACGACACAGTTACTTTACTGCAATTTTAAAATATTGGCTTATCTAAATTAACTTTTTATTCGATTAAAAGCCGAAATATTGCCTGACATAGGCTAAGCAACTTTCGGTTTTGGAAGAGAGAGGCTTCAGTGAAGACGCACACACACCTCCGCGCCTCCTCCCCGCTCTTCACTGTCTAGATCGCATCAGATGTGGCCTGACTAACAGGTACTTTTGCCCGGTTGAAAATGCTTTCCCAGTCCGCCCCTGCACTCAGGATACACTCTTGCTTTTACGGCTGTACGCACTGTGCGTAGGCTATACCTTCTTTGCGAGGGCGGGAATTAATGCCGCTTTTTTATTTATTTATTTATGACATAATTTTAAATGATTATTAAACAGTATAAACTACTTTAAAGAGACAAATTATATACGAAATTCGTTTTAAAAATATATTTTGTGAAAGAAAAATATACGAATTATATTTTAGTTTGAACCCAACTGAGCCCAACTGTGGATGATTTTCGGTCAGTGGAAAGTAAGGATTTAATTAATGCTTCACTATTGTATCCCAATCTTCTGTCATATATATACAAATTTTTTAATATGTCATAATTTTAAAGATTACTTCTTGCGTCTGATTTTTCCTTGGTGCTGATGTGCTTTTATTACATTTAGATTTCAACAAAATATTCAAACTAAAAAGGAAACTAATTATGTCGTAAGAAATGCCCTAAATAATGTAGCCTTTGACAGTAGCTAAGAATCAGTGTTTCTTGACATGATTGGGGAAGGAGGCTGCACTCTTGTAGGCCTATTCATTATTGATTTTTTTAACATTGAACGCATAATAAACAAGTGCAAAAAAAAAAAAAGCTGAACTTCGGAAAAAGTGCTCACTGCGGTTGCCGGGTTGGTTGCTTTGTTTTTCTGCAGTTGGCTTGTCAATGGCTCCGCATTGCTAAATTCCCTTTTATATATAAAAAAATAAGATTTATTAATAAACATTGTGAGATGATGGTCGCGTGATTTTTAAAATGAGAGTATGCGTTTCGTATTTATGGCTATTAATCCTATCTACCCGCAACCCACCCATAAACATCAAGTACTTTTTGATTACCTGACCAGCAGATAAAAGGCAGGACTTCTGAATATGAAATAATCATGCATAACAGGGTTTTATGCGTCCCCAATATGCAATGAGAGTGACTCCATAAGGTAACGTACACTCCACACACTTTGTGTAATGTGTGAAGTCGTGCACACATGTAAGCGCAAGGATAACTCATCCTTTAAATGTCCATGCTTAATCGTTAAGGTCTGGGTTGCAGGGTTATCAACAATGTGTATATTTTTCGCTTGAAACAGCCTCCTGTTAAAGATTTTTGTGTTCATCCTTGCTAGGCAAAAAACAACAACAACAACAACAACAAAAAAGAACAAATAAACTTAATTGAAACCAAATCTATGAAGTATCGGTATCGGTACTCGGTATCGGCGAGTACACAAATTAAAATACTCGTACTCGTATCGGTTTGTAAAAAATTGGTATCGGTGCATCCCTAGAATAGTTGGTGGTTCATTCCGCTGTGGCGACCCCTGATAAATTAGAGACTAAGCCAAAGAAAAATGAACTAATGAATTAATTATTACTTTTATTAAGCGAAAGTGCATTCTATTAATCAAAAGTAAGAGTAGAGACCAGAATTTGTTTTATTAAGAAGCAGTGTTTTTGTCATTACCTGAATCACTATGGCGAGCTTTTAATTAATATTGGGACTGTATTAAATCTGTCAGATTGATCCCTGCTGCAGAGAAGCCCAGTACCTGCATAACTCCTCATATCATATGTTCATAACAGAGAGAAGAAGCTCCAGCTGCATTGAAGCTTGAAGTTTTGTTTGTTAACCACTAAGAGTTGCATACTGTAGCTTAAATAGGTAGTTCACCCAAAAAATGAAAATGCTGTTATTAATTACTCTTCCTCCTGTTGTTCCTAACCCTTGAGACCTTCCTTTTATCTTCAGAGCAAAAATTAAGGTATTTTAGATGGAATCCAGGAGCTCCCTCATCCTTCATCCTCATGAGACATTCAAAGTCTAGAGAAACAACCAAAAATATTCTCAAAACATTCCAAGTGACGTCAGTGGTTCAACTGTAATCATACGAAGCTCCAAGAACACTTTTTGTAAAACCTTTTTTGAAACCTGTAAATATGAATCAGTTGAACCAATGTTGAACATTTTGAGTCTATGGAGGATGAGAGAGCTCTTCAATTTCATATAAAATATCTTAATTTGTGTTCTGAAGATGAGCAAAGGTTTTAGGAGACTGGAACGCCATAATGGTGAGTAACAGAATGTTTTTTTTGTGTGTGAAACTACCCCTGGTAAATTCAGCTAATTACTTCAGTCAGTCGGAAGGCTGTCAACGATTACAGAATACAACAAACAAGTTTAAAGTTGTATGTAAATTATACAGTTAGGAAAAGAACTCGATACAAAATAGCAAAAACTCTGAAGCACTGATGTTGGTAACTGAATGTCTCACATAATTTCATCAGTGTTGTTTAGGATGAGATTTGGCATGGGTCGGTATAAGATTCTGACAGTATGATAACTCTGGATAATAATTTCATGGTATTGTGATTACTCTAAAATGTCTACTTTTTAAATGTCTGGGTCAACAACAACTTTTTTTTTTTTCCATTGAACACATTATTTTTAAACAACATTTTAAATATTTTGGAACAGTAAACATGTCAGGCTGAATAATTAATCTAAATCATTGATTTCTGCTGTTTTCATTACTTTCAAAAACGGATTTCTTTACAACTTGAAAAGGCATCTTTGGATATTTTTCTATTATTAGGATATAAAGTAAGCCACTGCACCGTTCAGGTCTATAGCATGCTTGGATGTTGGTTTATAAGCTATTTGTTTTTCAGATGCTTTTCTGCTCCCTAAAAAAACTAAATAAATCTGTCTTTAAAACGTACATATACCACAGGAACGTTATAACAGAAAACTTTAGCTGTTTTTAAAACCTTGACTTTTCCAAACAGCAGTAAACCTTAAAACCTGTTATCATCCGATCCCTAGATGAGATTGTTCACAGTTGTGTAAAATTGAGTCAGTGAACTATGCAAAAAACACCAGCGTCTATAGAGGACGAAACCTGCAAAAACAATAAATAAATAAATATGCAAATGTATAAATAAATGAGTGAATAAATCTATAAATTCCTGCATAAATAAAATAATAAATAAATAAATAAATGTATATAAAAATCCACAAATTCCTGCATAAATAAATATATAAATAATTAATAGTGTGGGCAGGTAAATAAATAAATAAATAAGTTACACAAATGCAGGGGGAATAAGAAAATGCTAAACTGAAAGTTTTTTTTTCCCCTTATTCAAACTTTTATTCATATCTTGAATGTAGCTGCGTATTTATTTTCCTCAGGTCAACATGCTAATGAGAGGCTCTCTGTCAATCATCAGAAGGCAGTCTTTATGCCATCGTTGGTTGATCCATAGAAAAATTTTGCATTGGATCTTTTTTTTTTGACCACCTTCTGATGATCTTTAGCATGTTGAACTGAGAAAAAGTAAATATGCAACCAGGTTGAAGCTAGATAAAAAAAAAAAACGTTTGAAAGGGGGGAAAAATAATCTTTCAGTTTAACATTTTCTTATTCCCCCAACATTTGTGTAACTTCTTTATTTACCTGCCCACACTACTCATTATTTATGCAGGAATTGGTCAATTTTAATATAAATTTATTTATTTATTTCCATATTTATTTATTTTTAATTTTTTTTATTTATTTATTTATTTATTGTTTTATTTATGCAGGAATTTATAGATTTATTTACTCATTTATTTATGTATTTGCATATTTATTTATTGTTTTTGCAGGTTTTGTCCTCATAAAGATCATGTTTCATGAAGATATTTTGTCAATTTCCTATTGTAATTATACCATAGCTCCATTTTATTAGTAATGTGCATTGCTAAGTGATATTCACAATATTTTTATATTTTTGTAAGCCCCAGATTGCAGATCTTCCAGCCAAATATTGTCCTCTCCTAACAAATACATCAATGGAAATCTTATTTTGTCTTATGACTGGTTTTGTGGTCCAGGATCACATTTTTGAAGTATCATGTGACACTGAAGACTGCGTTTGGTTGAAAATCCAGCTTTGCATCAACAGTCAGTTTCTTTAAACAACCAGAAATGTATCAAGAAAACAGTTCTTTTAAATTGTAAGAACATTTTGAAATTATACTCTTTTATTTTTGATCAAATAGATGCAACTTTGGTGGCTAATAGAAGTTTCTACTGACCATAAAGTTTCAATAATAACTGCTCTACAGTGACCTTTTTCACCCTTTCTTATGGTTGACAGTGGACTCTAATGTCCTACATGATTGAAGGAGGAGGCTCTGCAACACACTCAAAGGCTAAACGCTGGCTCTACCGGTACCCAGAGGCCAGCCATAAACTCCTGAGCCAGTTAACAGACGTCATAGTGGAGTATCTGCTCGGTCAGGTGAAAGCTGGAGCTCAGGTATGACAGATGAATTTGCAGATCAATTTAGAACTTGTATAAACAAGGGATATATTTGAAACTCTATTTTCACTAATTGTCTTTTGTTTAGGCTCTGCAGGTTTTCGAGTCTCATACTGGATGTTTGGGCCCAGTGGAGTTTAAAGTGTTTTCTCTGCCGTATCTGAGAGACATTGCCCGACGAGTTAAAGACAAGATCAAAGAATCTGGTTTAGACAATGTGCCTATGGTAGGTAAAAGAGTTTATATGTTGAGCTGATGCACTTTCTTGTGTTATTTTAGCTTTAATACACATTAGGTTTTGTTAATGAGCGAGTAGCAGGTGCATTTATCTAAAGTGCTTTTATTTGTGGAATACAATCTCCCTTTTACATTTATTAATTTAGCTGATGCTTTTATCCAAAGCGACTTACAAGTGAGGATAAGAAGCACTTCAAATCAGCAGACAGCAGCAGTATATAAATGCTATACAAGTATATCAAGCCCGAGTTAGTTCAGAATGTAATTATTATTAAATGTCTTAAAATATAAGGTGAAGATCCTACTAAACGGCACCTGCATGAAGCACTAGCAGGTTTTTATCCCAAGAATGCAATCTTTAGTGTCTGACAGCATTCACTTTGTAATATATTTGTTTTCACTATGAATTATTTTATTTATTTATTTATTTTACTTTATTTAGTCAGAAATACAAAATGTCAAAACCAGAGTTATGGTAGATCATAAATTCAGAGGTGAAACTAATAGTACAGTATTGTCAGGCATATATAGGTAAGACACAAAAATATAAAATAAAAATCACAGAGACTAACAGACTAATTGCATTAATCAGTCGATTTTAAAATAAATAAAGTAAATATTTAAATAGATTCCAGTACACAGGGTTGTGTGATGAGTAATCATATCACCCAAGTGATCTAATATAGGTTTCCAGGTTATTATTTGGATAATTTTAATAGTTCCTTGAGTCACTCTAGATCTTGAAGTTAACTAAATCTTATTTCCTTCTCAGTAATCTTTTTGCAAGAACCATAGATGAGATGATAGACTGATGTTCAAACCTTACAGAGAAAAAGTTACTATCGAGTGACTTCTATTTTAGAAACAATTTGGTTCTTTTTTCTGTTTTACCAATTAAAATAGTTCCAGAAAAAGCTGAAGTAGAACATCTGTGTCTGAACTCATCACTGCTCTGTTCCTAAATGATTCTGTTTTTGAATGAATCATCTGATTGAGAATTGAAACCCGAACGAGGGTCATTTGCCATATGTGCACAAACACACAAGGAATTAGTTGTGGTTTTCGGGAGCTGTGGGTACATACAAACATAGACACGAGAACTATTTATATTTAAGTTTGGCCATCTTTACATTGATGTTTTTAAAAGTAGTTTCTCACCAAAGGTAGGATTCATTTGATCGAGTGAAATCATAAAATGTAAAATTTATTCTTAATGATTTCCATGCTATTTGTTTAAGTGAGTTATCTGTATATGTCCATAACAGTATAAGAATGAATGTTAAAGTGATCCAGTAATGCATTCAATTATGTTTTCTAATGAGTCTGAGCACAAGTATCCAGAAACTAGCAAAGTTAAGGCTCGGGATAATCAATAACCCACACTTGTAATAACACTATTAGCCACTAGTTGTCAGTATCTGGTCGCGTTTTCTTGCCTGCTTCTCATTTGAAGCCCAAAGAGATTCATTTCCTTCTCTGAGGAATTAACTCCTCGGTAACTTCTGTCTTTTCATTTGCAGATTGTTTTTGCCAAAGATGGTCATTATGGGCTTGAGGACCTCTCTGAGTCTGGTTATGAGGTTGTGGGTCTCGACTGGACCATAGACCCGCGTTCAGCACGGTCAGTAATAGAACTGTCAAACAGCTTTGATGAGTTTATTTCCTCATTTCAGTGTGATATCTATACAGCATCACCGCAAAGGTATGCAGACCCTTAAGCAAATCAGGCTGACTGCAGTTTTGTGTCTTGATAGTTTTATTTCACAGAACTGAATCTCAGTTCGTGATGGTGTGACTTTTGGCATCTTCTCTCAGACAAGCTTCATCCGGATTGTTTTCATCAAGTTTATTATATGACACTTGTGCTCTGCACATTGCAAACAGTGACACGGAATGAGATCAGGGCTTTAACTAAACTATCATACGACTTTTTCCCTCTTGTTCTTTAGCCAGATTTTAGGATCTTTCCCTGATAAAAGTTTTTTTTTTATATATTGGCTTTCACTATATGAATTTGTACCATCTGTTCTTTAAATGAAAATAAGATGTCCAGCTCTGCTGATAAAAACCAGTCTTGCAGCAAAATGCTGCCTCTATATCTGCCTTACTGTTGAGTTTTAGGCAGTCTTATTAACATATAGCTTGGTTTTCACTCCTTGATAAAATATCTGAGCATCAAATCTTTCCCACACGGCAAATAAATATGTTGTGTTTTTGGCAAACTCATGCAGAAATGCATCTTTTAAAAAACTGTGTATCCACAGGGTTTCAAAAAGTATTAATGTCTTAAATTCACTGAAATAGGGTTATAGTTCTTAAATCATATTAAACGGGTCTTAATTTTCCTATCTCCATGTAGGGCCAATTGGGCCAACACCCATCCAATAACTATCATTCCATCTCAATAAAAGATTTAACAAAAGTTTCACTCTATTTACCAATATTGTTTATTATCTATCTTACAACATTTGTTTTTAATGTTTTATCTGGGCCATTAGAAAAAATCCTTAGAAATTAACCTTGTGTAAGTCTGAAATTGTATTCATAATGGTCTTAAAGTCTTAAATTTGATGTGATTAAACCCTGTTTAAAACATGCTGTTTCAAAGGTAGACATCACTTGTGAGAGAGATGTGGCCTCATTACACTATTTTATTTCACACCCAATTACAAAAAATAAAACAAAACACTTCAGTTCTAGAGCTAAAAATAGAAGTATCAAATGTCAGTGTATTACTTTAATACAGTAAATTTAAAGGCTTTTATAAATCCATATACTCCATGAGGCAACGAGTGCTTGTTTATAAAGTATCAGTCAAAAGTTTAGACAAAATGTAACATTTTCAAATAATAGTACAAATAATGATTTTGATAATAATATAGTTTCAAAAACTAAAGCATGCGAATTGTGTATTTGCTATTCTAAGCTAATTTAAACCTTGTCTCTTATTTTATATTTTGAAAATATTTTATAAAATGTTTCTTAATCCTGATTGGTCAATCACTGTTTTATTTACATTAAAGCTTCATTATAATTGCTTCACTGAACACCTATGTTTTGCTCAGTGCTTAATTTGTAAATGGAACATTTCTGGAACAAAACCAGGAAATAAAAGTTACCATGAGCAACGTCCACCAAACAATTTCAGTTTTTCCAAAACATGACATTACTAAGCAGTTAAAGCGAAAAAAAAGCATAAAATTCTTTAGTAAATTTTGTGCAATATAACGTTATGGGTCAACCATGGAGAAAAAAAACAAACATGTAGCTACAAACATAAATCGTATGAAACATCACTATTCAATTTACTTCACTATTATGTGCCGAAATGAGATGAAAATCTCTTATCTTCAAGCAGAGCCCACAGATACCTCTTCCGTCATGTTTTTTCATATTTAACTTTGCTTTGCTTCTGATACCCGCTATCCTGATCCAGGGGCGCAATTTCATCTTCTCTTGATCAGGCTCATTATCAGATTTACACATATATATATATATATATATATATATATATATATATATATATATATATATATATATATATATATATATATACAAGGTTTCCGCTACATTCATTCATCCGTGGCGGGCCGCCACGCCAAAATTCATCCCGCCACGGCTACATTACAACTTCTCATTAAACATTTAGTCGTGTTTTGTATAGCGGATTATAATCGCACCAAAACATATTAGAGGTAAACAGCGCAAACTTTTCTGTAACCGTAGTAGTGCTGTGCGCTATTTGTTCTACCCTTTAAGATGACATGCTGCTCTCTGACAGGACTGACCTGACAGGTGCGTGAGTCCAGCAAACACCGCGTAGCTTTCAGTTTAAGATGAACACAGTTTCCATAAGTATATTGTATTGATAAATGCAATGGCTCTGCATACAATGACTTTATCTTGCTGGAGTTTCACTTTACATCAGGACGCGTTAATGTCGGAACACGCACAAAAAACACACTAAATCGCGCTTCAGCAGCGCTACTGCAGAGCGACGAGAAGATCTGCCTTGAAACGTTGAACGTGTAAATGTGAGTGCGTGCAAGAAGTTCTGTGCACGAAGAGGAAATCGGCGCGCAAGCAAAGAGATTCGCATGCTCGTATTACATGAATGCTATCTCGCCTTGCAATAAGCGTGTGTAATATTGGTCTTTGAAATAGTTGGCAGATCTGTGTAAAAAAAAAAAGTCCTGCCGCCACTGCTGGAAAAAATCCTAGAGGAAACACTGTGTATATATATATATATATATGCATGTTTGTCTGCCTTTGGCATTTTGAAAATACAAATATTATTTAGGTAGGCCACTATGCCATTATTTATTTTCTCTGCTCACTGCATGCAAAACAATAATAACCAACCAATGGGAGTGATGGTAAACGTAAGAAAGCCGATTAGTCGAAAGTGACTACCTCACAATCCACACAGTTTTGCTCGCTGGGACTCAATCACATCTCTCTCTCTCTCTCTCTTTCTCACACACGCATGCAGGTATTTACCACGTAAAAGTTAATGCCGGATCAATTAAAATAAATACCAGAACGCAAAACACGAATATCTGACATTTACCGGAACAGGATTCGGCAAGATCCGGCTCAAATTGTGCACTGGTTTCGCTGCAAAATACCCTTAACAACCAGTCTTCGCAACATAACCAGTACAGTCAAAACCTTTCCTTGTGTTACGTATTTGTGTTTTTTATCTTTAATGTTCAGGCCACTCAAACTGGTTTCTGTATTTACACGTGTTGTGGGAATGTGTGTGATTGCTTGTTAGTGTTTTTCTGTTTTCATGTGTTTTTTTTTAGCTTGCGATGCGTTTGAGCTCTCTCAGCCACTGTAAATTAGTTTTGCCTAACAACATCCTTCGGTCTTGCACGTATTCCCAATATATTATGGCTTATTGTATCTTATTTCTTGATTTATCAACACTGTTTTGTGTTTCTCAGTGTGAAGACTGGAGGCAAGGTTAGTTTGCAAGGCAACATGGACCCCTGTGCGCTCTACGCCACAAAGGTGAGGACAAGAAATACACAATATAACACAATCTTTATCAAATGTAAAGTTCTTGTCAATCAGAAGTTTCTGCAGACTTTTAAATCAACATGGTGACGTATTTCCAGCTGAAATGAAACATTTAGTGAGGGATAGTTCTTTTTGTGCTCCTCTCATCTTTCACTCACACCAAACTAATGGTTAGAGAGGCATGGCTAAGCATATTCTGCCCAAGCTGTCAGGCTGACGTCATCACAGAAGGGACTGCTATTCCAGAGCAAAAGCTTATGGTTAGATTTGGATAAAATTGACCACATTTGTTTGACGTGTGACGTAATTGGAACTTTTGGAAAACATAATAGCTCCTCCCCTTTAAAAAAAACAGCCAATAGCATTTTGTATATCACAGTTCTGCCAGTGAGAGGGGTTGAGCTCAAGAGCATAAAGTAATAGGCTGTTTCTCAATTCCAAGAATGCTGAGAACGGATTCGTGTTCTTGTGGAGACCGTTCTTGTCAAGTTACCTCGGAAGAGCGAACTCGGGAGACCGCGAGAACCGAGAACGCATCAGTGGCGGATCTAGGAATTTTTTAAGGCAGGGGACAAGGTGGGGCCACAGTTTACAGAGGGGGGCCAAGTTATTCAATTGGCTCTCCAAATGCATAATGTATTTTATACAGTAAAAAAACACTTCTAATATGGCCCTACTTCAGGAAACCTGTGGCCGACTTTGAGTTTCAGAAGAAGGGGGAGAAATTATTATAGCCTTAAAGGGATAATTCACCCAAAACTGAAAATTGTGATCATTTATTCAGCCTTCACTCGTTCCAAACATGTTTGACTTTCTTTCTTCTGTTGAACACAAAATAAAATATTTTAAAGCAAGATGGAAACCTGTAACCATTGACTTCCATAGTATTTGTTTTTCCTACTAAGTCAATGGTTACAGGTTTTCAGCTTTCTTTAAAGATTCTTCTTTTGTTTTCAACAGTAGAAAGAAACTTGACATAACAGCTCAAAATGGTAATTTATGAGCTGAATCGCGGAAAACAAAACCTTTTAACTCTGGTCAATGAATGAAATGTTTAGTCTACTCTTATATGACTATCAGTTTTGTTCCGTTTTAAAATAATCCGATTTAAAAGCGAACTGTACAGCAAGCAACTTAGTGACAATTGTAATCCCTGTTTCGGAACAAGCCAGTCGATCGGCAGGGATGAAAAAACTCGTCAGACAAGAAAAATAGCTTTAGTAACCGGTATCACCGGCGTTCGACATGAATTAAAGCGCATCTTTATGTCCGAGCTTTGATATAAATCAGCAATGACTTAGAGGAGAGGGGCACAACAGGGACCATACCGATTTAAACGGGGGACAGTGCCCCTGTGGCCCCACCCCTAGATCCGGCCCTGCAACGCATCTTCTGAGAAATGAGATGCTGTGCTCTTCCTAATGGTCACATGACCATCACACATTTTTAACAGAGAAGTATTTCAAAATTACAGCATTCATGCAACGATTTATTGTCTTTCCCCTTTTCAAAATATATACTATGCATAAGTGAAGTTTATTTATAAACTAATTTCGAGAGGAGCACGCGCTTATGATTGATAGCAGCTGATCCTCGTTAGCTAATGCACGATCCACCAATCGGAAGATTCCTAATCACTATAAATAACCAGAGTATCTTACCTTAGCCATCTTCGTCTTGAAGAATCCCCCCTTCCACCCCTACTCCTCCCCTTTCCTTGTCAGGGCAGCACGGAGGCCCAATGGTTAGCATCATTACCTCACAGCAAGAATGTCACTGGCTCAGATCCTACCTGGCCAAGTCGGCATTTCTGTGTGGAGTTTGCATGTTCTCCCCGTGTTTGCGTGGGTTTTCCTTGGGCTCTCCGGTTTCCTCCCACAGACCAAAAACACGTAACATAAGTAAATTGACAAAACTAAATCGACACCATAGACAAGCTCGAATTCATATACACTCTCCATAGCTCTTACAATCTACATTTACCATTATCAAGCAGGGGGAGCTCTCGAGACCTACCTGAGCTCAGACTCCCCTCTCTCGCCCTGCAACGGGAGGGAGCCCCGGGCTCGAGGATCTCACGAGCTCAGGGCTCTCTCCAGGGACAGCATGCCAAATACGCATTCTAACCAATCATCAGCAAGGGCGAACTCTTGAAAAACCTTACAAATATACTTTGCACAATACAAACAAAACTAGTTTTAATACGAATTTTAGCAAATAAACATTCTTAATGTGTTTATGCCTTTATAAAGATCTTCATAGTAATGTTTACTTTCACGATCTCATTTAGGGAAACTCCGCCTCCTTTATTCAGCCTCAATGACTTCTAGGACTTCTCAAGCGAATTTTGCTCTCAAGTCTGCATTGATGCATCCTCGATATCAAGAACACATCTGGGTTCTTTCACGCGTCCTCCGTTCTTACGGTCTTAAGTTTTAGAACTGTACTTTGGCAGTTGATGATGACATTACACAAGGACGCAAGATAGCTAAGGAATGCATATTGAGAAACACCCATAGACCCTTAAAGAGAGGGTGGAGTATGTCAGTTAATTGAGAGCATTTGTTTGGTTAGAAGATTTGATGAGAAACTGAAGTATGTGGTGACGTCGAAAAGCTGTTGATGGATTTAGGCGGAAGTGACAAAATACAATCTTTGGATGTTTTTGGATTTTCTTAATGCAAATTTCGTCACTGTTTTGGAGCACACTAGTTTATCGATGTCTTTAAGACAAACATACTGATAATAACATCTACAACTTTATTATGATTTCACAGGGACTTCAAGATTAACAGTGTGAACTAGCAAAATAAACATTTACAAATTTGGATTTCATATGGACCTCAAGTATTTAGGTCTATACCTTATTGTGTTGTGCTTCAGATTTGAGCTCTGGTTAGTCCATTTGAAAGCAAAGAGGCCTTTCTGTTTTCACAAATTTAGGCCCTGCTGGAAATATGAGCCTTCAGAGCAGCTGTTTTCCACACAGAACCATCTCTGGCTTTCATTGCTCATTCATTACAAGCATGGCTTTCATAGCATTGTCTGAGTGCCTCCGAATGGCTTATTTTTTTCCACCATCATTTCAGAAGTTATGAGGATGTGACTGTTCAGCCCATTTAAAAAAAGACAAAAGTGATGTGTGATGTCATCCTAAGCTCTTCTCTTTGTTGGTGTGTTATCAGGAGAGCATCTCTGAGATCGTGAGGAGGATGTTGGAGGGCTTTGGCACCAAGGGCTACATTGCTAATCTGGGTCACGGCCTTTACCCTGATATGGACCCAGAAAATGTGGGCGCCTTCGTGGAGGCTGTACATAACCACTCTCGCCAGCTCCTCAAACGCTAATAAAACCAGTCCTTATTCATCAGAAGACCCAAGAAACAACAGTACAGAGCTGTAGCACCAGAAAAATGCTAAAGGACGAGTCCTACAAAACCTGTCAAGAAATGAGGAAGGAAATCTCAAGAAACCTGTTGAAAATTCCTGGGTTCTCTAGATTTACGATTTATAACTACGTGTTTGAGTAATTAGTTTCATTTTGTAAACTATTGGTTACTTCAAAGAAAAGTCACTATTTTGGATGGAATAACACATTTTGAAGTATTTGCTGTTCTGACCACTTGTCATTTTATTATTATTATTTGACACAGGGCCAGACAGAATCTGCTGACATTTTTTTGCTATTTCTGCTGAAAACTTTGTAAAAAAAATCTGTGGATTTATGCAAAATCATTTTTAGGAGTATCATAACTAAAACCTTGACATATATTAAATAAAAAAAAAACCATAGCTTTTACATTTTATTTCATGTTTACAATGCAAATCCAATTACATCCACTTATTTGGTAAACAAAGCAAATATCTCATATAATATATCTACTAAAAGACAGAACATATTACTTTACAAACTTTATTGTAAATGAATCATATGGATATTTTAATAGTACTATTATTATATCACAAATAATATTAGTGAAATTAATTTAAAAATTGGATAAATATAAATTTACACACATTTACACAGGTAAATACATAGACTCGATGGGCTTAAAAATCTGTAGAAATCTGCAAAATTCTGCACGTGCAGATTCCATGTGGGCCTGGACATAAGGAAGCAATGTTATCAGACCCATATATATATATATATATATAAACATGCCTAGTAAATCCAGAGAAACTGATCATTTTCATTTTTGCATAGCTACATACCCAGTTGTATTATACTCCGCAATCAAACAAAGACCCTAAAGCAGCGTTTCTATGGCAAGCCGTTTTGACATTTAATCTATAACCTGTACTAGTACTATTTTCATGTTACTAGTGCTTATTTTTTAGATACTAGTATTTTTTCCATTAAGTGCTAGTACTTATTCATTAGATACTAGTGCTTATTCATTAGATATTAATGCTTTATTAAAATATACTAGTGCTTACTCATTAGACACTGGTTCTTTTTATTAGATACTAGTACTCATTCATTAGATACTAGTATCTATTAAATAGATACAAGTACTTATTCAGTAGATACTGGTAATTATTAAATAGATACTAGTACTTAATGAAATAGATACTACAGGTTATTTAAAAGATACTAGTACACATTTATTAAATACTAGTACTTGTTTGAAATGTTACTAGTAAAAATGTTTATTTTACTAGTAAACTGTTTAATTCAACTTCCATGTGGACTAGTCATAACATAAGACGAGTAAAAAAGCAGAACTGCCTAGTAAAATAAGAATTGTTACTAGTAATATTTATATAAAGATACTAGTGTCTAATAAATAAATACTAGTACTAATGAAAAACTACTAGTGTCTAATAAATAGTTACTAGTATCTAAAGAATTGGTACTGGGCGATTTGGCCTAAAGTCGAAAAAAATCGACCTGAAAAAATTAGATGGATCATTGGTTCTGAATGTCGATTTCGATTACTTTTTAATTAATTGCCTAGCCCTATGTACCACTATCTATTTAATAAGTACTAGTATCTATTAAATGATATTAGTATCTAATAATTAAGTACTACCTAATGAATGAGTAGTATATATTATTTAGGAACTATCTAATTAATAAGTACTAGAGCCTGATGATTAACTACTAGTGCATAAAAATATGTACTAGTCCCAGCTGGAATACTAGTCAAAACTAAATAGTTGATATCTCAATCGCAGATCCCTTAGAAATCAATAGAAAAAAAATTATTTGTTACAAGTAACAACAGAATATTAGTCACTATTAGAACAAGTACTAGTATCTATTTAATAGGTACTGTAATCTGTATCTGTACTGTACTGTAATAGGTACTGTATATCTAATGAATAAGTACCTATAAAATAGATACTAATATCTAATGAAAAAGTACTAGTACCTTATGAGTAAGTACTATCTAATACATAAGTACTGGTATCTATTTAATAGTTACTAGTATCTAATAAATAAGTACTAATATCTAATGAATAAGTACTAGAAACTTTACAAAAGATACTAGTAGCTAAAGAAAAAGCACTAGTATGTAAAGAATAGGCACTGGTATTCAATGAATAAGTACTAGCACTTAATAGAATAGATACTAATATCTAAAAAATGAGTAATAGTAACATGAACATAGATACTAGTATTGATCATTAATTAAATGCTAAAACGACTTGCCATCGAGTTTCTGTAGGTTTCAAGTCAAATTTAAGGCCATTATGAATGAAATTTCAGCCTTTCACAGGGGAGAATGCTAAGGTTTTTTTGTAACGGCCAGTGACATTTAAAAAAAAACATTAAAATTAAAATTCTGTTATTTCTTAACCACATATTTTACATAATGTGTTGAAACAAGCAAACTCTACTTGTATACATACATATATACACACACACACACACACACATATATATATTATTAGCATAACTTTTCTTAAATAAAAAAGACGCGTTTTAAAAAACTATAATAAACTAAATGCACAATATAAATTTATGCATAAATGCATGGAGAACTTTTAAACAAATGTTATTGTAAGATAATTAATCATATTGGAATAGTGAATTTTTTAGGTGAATTGTTGGTTGTACACAAAAATATATAGACCTGCAAATATAGAAGTATTTAAGACCGACAACACCATATTTCAGTGAATTTAAGACCTTTTTAAGGCCTAAAATTTTGCTTTTGAAATTTAAGACTTTAAGACTCTGCAGACACCCTGCTAAAGGTTTAAAATCATTCATTCATTCATTTTCTTTTTGGCTAAGTCCCTTTATTAATCAGGGGTCGCCACAGCTTAATGAACTGCCGGTTTAAAATCAAAGGATTCCAAAATTTATTCCAAACTCCAAATTCTATAAATTTATAATATAATTTGTAGCTCTTATTATGCTGATTTAAATAAAGATCATTACAAAATTTGTATTAAAATAATAAAAATATATACAGTATATAATTATTAGTAATAATTTTATCAGCATTACTGATAAAAGTGAAACTTCAAGATGCATTACAGAAATGTGACTTGAGGCATGTCTAATTCTCGCTAATGCCACAATGCAAAATATCCATAATGTAAACTTCAATTTTCATGCAAAGCACAATTTTTTTCCTAATGATTTTGTGGTGAAATGTGACCCAGATATTTCCTGACAGGCTTTGAGAGATTCGCCCAAAAGGCTGGGCCCGACTCATTTCAATGATTATGTAGGCCGTCTTTCTATTTTACCTACTTTTTTTATAATGCCCTCACATCATTCAATCTAATCTTTAATATAATTTTCAGCCGAAACATGTCTGGATTGAGGTTTTTTTTTTGTAGTCGTCGTTACATCCGATGCTCTGCACGATCACTGAAGAATGTAGAAATAAGTGAAGGCGGATGAAACCTGATTAGATCTTTAGCACTGTATGCTTTTGTTTTTAACGCAGTACCATAGTAACATCTGCAGTCCTGACTGACGCTAATGAACCTCAGAGAATGTGTGTACATATCAATAGACGTTTTATAAGAAGCCAAATAAAAAGTGATCCTTTTAAGACAAACATCCCTCAGGGGAATTTCTCCAAGCCGAATGTCACATACCTAAATCATGTGCAACCATTTTTTCCCTTTCCCTTTGTTTTGCACTATTCGTTCAGTTGGGGGGGGGTTACCCTCTTGATCTATGATTACTGTCTCTCTCACTGCATTTAGTAATAGAAACGTTAATCCCAAGAGACGTAATGCCAAATAAGCGCAAATCCTTCAATCCAGTTGTTTTTGTTTTTTTTTTAGGGATGGGGGGGGGGGGGGGGGGGGGTATTGTGGGATTCCCCAGCAACACATCACGTGATGTGACGTATATATGTTTTCATGAACTTCAAAAAAAAAAAAAACAAGGATTTATCGGAATTATAAGACATTTTTCAATCACTTTAGTGCTTTTTGTGTACTCCAATCTCCACGGTTTTGACGTGGGATGCCAAATCCTTCATTTTGTTAGCATAACAGAGTGATTCCTAATTCATTTTCACTCAGACTTGTTTACTGTCTGTTTTACAAGACTGTAAATTGAAACAACATGATGGATGTTTTTCCACTCTGGCATACGGTCATTTATTGTGAAATGGTGGCAGCTGCAGGCCTCTTTTTCCCTCATCATCCGCCGGTGTGTATGTGTGTCGTGTTGTCAATGCAGGATAAGTCTGGCCTTGATTATGTGTTAGGTGCTGTAAGCCCCGCTGAAAGGAGAAACGTCCTGTAATCAATTTGCTGATTAGTGTTGTTGGATTTTAAGCCCTTGTCGCTCGCCGCTAGTTTTGTGTCCATGGAGCACAGCTGTGATTTTGGGGGTCTGAGTTCGTTTCACAAACACACACACACACACACACGTGAGCGAGCGCATTTATTCTGCAGTACCTCAAGGGGCTCCTGGCATTATTTTTAATTGCAACAATGAATCCGCTAAAGAAAAAGGAGCTGAATTCCCCAAGGCCTCCTTTAAGAAGCCACGAGGGGGATGAAAGTGGGGGGTTTGGGCTCAATCTCTCAGCGAATCAGCAGGCCTGAAAATCCAATATGTTCCTGAAGACAGCAGGCTGTACATCATTTGTCAGGTCCTGGCACTATCACTGCTTTATCAGATGGGAGGGTTTTGGTGGGCTTGGCCTGAGATTGGTTTGAAGTTTGAGAGATCCTGAGATCAAGGACTTCACATCGGTGATGCTTTGGTGCTGCAGTTGGTCTTGGAAAAAAGTGAAATGACCACACATGCTCTCCATTTAGCACGTGTCATCTATATATAGACTATTTTGGTGGATATAAACAATAACAATGGTCCTAACGTATTTCCTGTTATTTATCTTTAATTTCCATAGCTTCAAAAAGGTTCACAAATTGATAAATAATGTTATGAAAGGTGTTTTAAGGATAAAATATGATTGAATTGTCTCTGGTGACACTTATGAAATAGTTTGACAACAACCAGGAAATGTTCATGAGCCAATGATAACCACATTGAAATGGTCTATATTTCATATGTTCATACATTTGGTTAAAAATGTAAGACCACTCGGGCTTTACTCCGGATTTACTAAATGTTGGTTTTATTAAAGTCTGAGAATACTTATGCAAATATATTCATATTTAGAGCTTTATTTCTTTCTGAAACGTTTTAAATGTGTTGTGACTGACAATTAGAGTTATTGCACCAAATAATGATTTCTTCAAGTCGGCATGAATCAGAAGTAAAGATTGTTCTTTTTCCCATATCAAGACACACAACGGTTCTGAAATGAGAAAACAAAATGCAAGGTGGTGCGTTTGGTTTTGTCCTTTGGGAACCGACTGGAACTTTGTAAGATAGGTGTTGCTAACAAAATGACGGCAGAGCAGAAACGAGACATAGCCCCGCCTAAAGGCATTCCATGTGACCAGAAGTGAAGAGATGTCGATTCGAAGAAGGATGAAGGAAAGGATATGGTATTTGATTAAAGATGTTGAGGGCAAATAATCTTTTTTAGAAAAGAATGACGTGCACAGACACATATTTTATAACAAATACATATGTTTATTTTTTTCCTCAATTTCTGTTTAACGAAGAGAAGATTTTTTTTTCCAACACATTTCTAAACATAATAGTTTTAATGACTCATTTCTAATAACTGATTTATTTTATCTTTGCCATGATGACAGTAAATAATATTTGACTAGATATTTTTCAAGACACTTCTATATAGCTTAAAGTGACATTTAAAGGCTTAACTAGGTTAATTAAGTTAACTAGGCAGGTTATTGTATAAAGATGGTTTGTTCTGTAGATTATCGAAAAAATATACAGGTATAGCTTAAAGGGGCTAAAATTTTTACCTTAAATTGTTTTTTAAAAAATGAACTGCTTTTACTCTAGCCAAAATAAAACAAATGAGACTTTCTCCAGAAGAAAAACTATTATATGAAATACTGTGAATATTTCCTTGCTCTGTTACACATCATTTGGGAAAAAAAGAAAAAAAATTCAAAGGGCTAATAATTTTGACTACAACTGTATATATACTGTAAAAATAAGAGTACATTTTGATACCACGACATGTCTGAACATGTCTTCTAGTTTTATTTATAATATGAAATAAATGTCTTTGGTTAAATGAAACAACAATGATATTTTAACTATAAATTGAAAACGACCTCATAATTTATTCTCTCTCATGTCTCAACAAAGATATTTTAAACACAAAAGAAGATATTATAAAGAATATTGGTTGCTGGCACCTATCAACTTCAACTGTAGAAAAAAAACAGTTACTATGGAAGTCAATGTATCTCAGCATCTTTCAAAATATCCTCTTTTGTGTACAACAGAAGAGAGAAACTTCAATAGGTTTTGAACAAGTGAATTGATGTTGACAATTATCTTTTTTTGAGTGAACTGTCTCTTTAATTTTTCCTATAGATGTACCTGTACATTCATTTAATTAATTAATTTGTTACTGTATAAAATAGACAAATTCTAAAATATTAATTACAAATACTTTTCCAAATATAACAGTTTAAAAAATAAATGAATAACAATTAATAATATAAACAAATAATTAAAAAAATTACTACATTTAATTAAGCCTTTTTTGTTGTTGGTAAATCTGTGATTTTGTCATTACGTAGTGAAGATATGAAGTACATACAGCCTTTACCTTTCAGACCATGCCCTTTCCCCTGTCAGCCTTATGTCAGATTCACTGATAAAAACAAAAAGTTTTCTTTTTCATGTATATTTAGGTGTCTGTTGTCTCTCAGGTATATTTAGTATGTTTGTCTGTTTTATGGAGCTGCATAGGTGATTTACGCTGTGTTGACAGCATGTTTTCTGATGCTGAGTGATAAATTGATACATCTGTGTTTGTGTATATGGAAATATAATCTTCTTAATGACACATTGCATGAAAACACTCCATTAGATCAGTGACGTAGCGCAAACTGCGTTGACCCCAAACATGAAGGCGGGGCCCCTCACTGCATAATCAATACAACGCGTACAAGTGTCATGATGTAGCCTACTATTTGGTGTTAAAACAATTGACTATATACAGTTGAAGTCAGAATTATTAGCCCCCCCTTCAATTTTTTTTTCTTTTTAAAATATTTCCCAAATGATGTTTAACAGAGCAAGGAAATTTTCAGAGTATTTCTGATAATATTTTTTTCTTCTGGAGAAAGTCTTATTTATTTTATTTCGGCTAGAATAAAAGCTGTTTTTAATTTTTTAAATAACATTTTAAGGTCAAAATTATTAGCCCCTTTAAGCTACATTTTTTTTTTTCAATGGTCTACAGAACAAACCATCATTATACAATAACTTGCCTAATTACATTTACCTGCCTAGTTAACATAATTAACTGTATAGAAGTTAGGTTAAGCTGTATAGAAGTGTCTTGAAAAATTATGTTTAGAAATGTGTTGAAAAAAAATCTTCTCTCCGTTAAACAGAAATTGGGGGAAAAATAAATAAACAGTGGCTAATAATTCTGACTTTAACTGTATATATAAATAATGTCAATCCCTTTCTTCACGAAGTTTTTACACAAAATTCACATGTCTGAAATGCCCATACTGACGCATATTGGTTTTCAGTGCTGAGAACAGTAAGTTTGGAAAACCTTTCCTGGCTCACTGTGGTAAAACTTAATTCTGTTTGTGTGGGGAATTATTTGGGTTTTGAGTACAATGTCATTTATATTATATTCTATAAAGTTCTGAAAATATTTCTTGTGAATCTATAAAAAATATTCTCTGAGCGGCGTCACGGTGGCACAGTGGGTAACACGATCGCCTCACAGCAAGAAGGTCGCTGGTTCGAGCCCAGGTTGGGTCCGTGGGCATTTCTGTGTGGAGTTTGCATGTTCTCCCAGTGTTGGCGTGGTTTTCCTCCGGGTGCTCCGGTTTTCCCCACAAGTCCAAAGACATGCGCTATATGTGAATTGAATAAGCTAAATTGGCTGTAGTGTATGTGTGTGAATGCAAGAATATATGGATGTTTTCCAGTGTTGGGTTGTGGCTGGAAGGGCATCTGCTGCGTAAAAAAACACATATGCTGGATAAATTGGCATAAGAAGTTCATTCCACTGTGGTGACCCCTGATTAATAAAGGGACTCAGCCAAAAAGAAAATGAATGAATAAATGAATGAATAAAAATGTGGAATGTCTTGACAATAAGTAGAACTTTGTTTTTTGATAGAAAAAAAGCTGAGCACGTGAGCAAGATGCTAATGGTCTAATCAGATTTAATGATTTATGCTAAGCTTAGCTAAAAGTGCTCCTAGAACCACCAGACATAGAGATTGTCTGAATTTATTCAGAAATAGTAAAACTCAATTGTTTAACTCTAGTGGTCTTGTAAAATAATCCTATTTCCAAAAAAAAATGCCTTTAAAAGTTCCTTTAAGCTCTATATGTAGGCCTACTTCTTTATTATTTGTCTTGTGCATTTTTGCAGTTTTTTCATGTAGCGAAAAAGCTTACAAATATGGACTGCTGGGTAAAAATGATCCCTTTTCATTTATTTTTGCTAACACTTTAATTTTCTGCCACATTTTGTTGAGTGAATTAACAATAAATAATCGTATATTTATACATTTACGACGTACATTAATCCATCATGCATTTTTCATTTAAATGTGCTCCCAATTACTCGCATCTCAGGTGTACATCTTGGTCTTTCGTTCAAAATCTGTTCTGTCTCCAGCAATTAGGGCTGTGCGATTTGGGAAAAATATCTAATTGCGATTTTTTTTTTTTTGACAGATATTGTGATTTAGATTTGATTTTGTAGTCAAGCTTCAGCTCAATAATCTGTATCGTAGCTTCTTACTGCTAAAATTGTGTTAGTTAAAAGAAGGAACTGAAAGGATATTAACTAACTTAAACATTTATTTAAATTGTTTTTAAATATTCAGAAATTAAACCCTCAGTATTCTCTAGTGCACAGGTGTCAAACTCAGTTCCTGGGGGGCCGGAGTTCTGCACAGTTTAGTTCCAACCCTAATTAAACACACCTGATCAAACTAATTGAGTCCTTCAGGCTTGTTTGAAACCTGCAGGTAAGTGTGTTGAAGCAGGGTTGGAACTAAACTGTGCAGGGCTGCGGCCCTCCAGGATCTGAGTTTGACACCCCTGCTCTAGAGCAAACAGTAAACACAAATATAATGACCTTACCTTTCTGTAAACAAGTTCAACTCAAATTAGGGAAATAGTGTAGCTTATTACACAAACAAAAAATAATAATAATTATAAAAAACAGAACAGTCAGAAAACTAACATGGCTGAAACAACTTGCTGTTGCTTGCTACTAGACTGAGTGTCACTGGCAATACTTTCAGTTGACTTTTTAGCAAGACACACATCACTCAATTGTGCTCACTCAATTGGCTAGCAAGACTATCACACACAGACGGCAGTCAGGCATTTGCTCTGGGTAGGGGAAACTAAATAATACAAATATATTTCATATCGCATCCCCTTGCGATTAGCTAATCGCAACGTTTCAAATTGCGATTGCGATTCAATTAATCGCACAGTCCTACCAGCAATCCACCTTATATACAGCTCTCCATACCCACTCTGCCCTCCCTCCTAAAATAAAAAAAGTCCCAAGCTGCCCCACCCTTTTCACCCAGTCCTCCGACACCCCAATTACAGAGGGATTCTGGGAAAAATCAGAGCAGCAGAACAAAGCTCTGCAAATCAGCTCCCCTAAGAACACAATGCGTGATTACGCTGACAGCAGAACCTGCCATGCCGGGTGCAGAGGACAAAGCTCCCTCTCACTGCACAAACCTGCTTAGAAGCACAACAGTAGACCGCGAGTTGCCTGACAGGCTCGTGCGCGAGACGTCCTCTTTCTGATCAAGGGTTGGGCTCCAATTAAAGAAAAGCCTCCGTAACATTGTTACACTTACAAACAATGCTTGTTTTCCCAACACCTACTCCAGTCTGACAGCCTCAGCCGCGTTGGAAGCTCACAACAAGGTGGGAAAGCCAATTACTCCTCTCTCTTTTCCTGGTGTGTCACTTCTGCTAAATCACTGAGCTAAGGAAATGCCTTCTCTTTTGCGGCGTGTCTAACAGAGCCAAAACCATCCATATTTCAGCCGCCATGCCTGACAAACACTTACTCAGTGGCCCTCACAGGAGCGCACAATGAAGAGCAGCAGCTGTGAGGAGCCCTGATGGATGGGATAGTTTGTATAAGCAGGCCCAAAGAGCATTGTTCCTGTCGACTGCGTCTCTAACACGGTCCATCACTCTGACATGAGCTTTTCCTGGGGTTTATTGTGATTTCATATGATGAGAAACAGACAGACAGACAGACAGACAGAAACAGAGCTGCAGTTTTGACTTGTTTACACTTGGTATTGAGATGCATTTTGGTCATAAGTAGGTTAGGAACCATTAAAAAAAAGAATAACTGATGACGGGCCTTGGAATCATTAGAAAACAATGCACACCTGAGGGAGTGAAGCAGCCATGTTGTGAGTCTCTTTGAGCCATGTCATTTCACTCGGCGGCCATCTTTGTAACGCCTCAGGTGAATCTTTTTGAATGAGGAAACGAAAATTGTCCAAAACTGAGCCAGATTTATGATTAAATTTCATATTTGGAATCACTTATGAAATCTAATAACAACTGCTTCATAGATTTAGTTTATTAACATTTGAATCATGACAAAAAAAAGCTTTTTTTTTTAGGTTGCTCAAGCTAATGTGCATGCGCAGCAAAGAAAACATATTCACAACACCAACCTTCTGTCTGTTTCTAAAGGACATGATCAGGGGCGGACTGGTCATCTGGCAGACCGGGCAGTTTCCTGCTGGGTGGACATACTTTTTGGGTTGGGCTGATCATCTTCTTATGATCTGATCGGCCCATAAAACACTTAGCAGACTGTCGTGTTTTTCTGCCTAATTAATTGACGATGCTGTGATCTGTGACGCTCTGAAAGTAAAGCTGCGGTCACACTTGAGTTTGAGCTTGCGAAATTCTGTCGTACAGAGCTGTGAAAAGGGGCGGGATTAAACAAGATGATTGGACATTTAAAAAAGCGAGCGATTGGTCCATGTTTTAAATTTCTGTCCAGAGAGGTCATGTTTTGATCCTCGGTTGGTATCACGCAATCATGTAATGCATTTTCACAGGTCAGAGTTCACCAAGCTTGAACTATCCAATGCAACGAAATGCGAAACTTGCCGCATGACGCATTTCCCGTCTGACGCATTCACGTGCGTATAAATGGAAGCCTATGGAGAGAAAAGTGCAGTGTGACTTTAAACTGCGGTCACACTAGAGTTTGAGTTTGCGAAATTCTGTCATACGGTGCTGCGAAAAGGGGCGGGATTAAACAAGATGATTAGACATTTCATCTTTTTTTTTTTGCATCTCGTTTATATACACTATGAACAGCAACTACGCTAATTATTCTCTATTCTCTATATTCACCTGGGGATACTCATCCCGAGGTCCTTAGACTATGCAGCGCCACTGATGCGATCCAAGACCAGCGATGAGATAATCCCAGGGTTTTCATAATCCTGGACCAGGCCGTATCCTGAGCAGCTGCTGTGGTGGTCATGGAGGAGTGGAGAGCATGAGACTGATTCCTGTGACGCTCCAAGGACAGACGAGTCTTCGCTGAGGTCCAGCATTCTCCGCCTCCGGCGCCTAGACTACAGCTCTCCACAAGACGTTTGGCCATAGGAGAAATGGTCATTCCCAACTGAGCCTGGTTTCTCTTGAGGTTTTTTTAATTCTTCACTTTCGCCAATTGGCTTGCATGGTTCGGGATCTGTAGAGCTGCGCATCGATGGATTTGCTCTTCAGTGTTTGGACTCTCAGTAGTGATTATTAACCCACACTGAACTGAGCTAAACTGAACTGAACTTAAACACTGAAAATTGAACTGACACTGTTTCAATTTACTATAGTCTTATATGTGAAGCTGCTTTGACACAATCTACATTCAGTGTTTCCTCTAGGATTTTTTCCAGCTGTGGTGGCAGGCTTTATTTTACACAGATCTGCCAACTATTTTAAAGACAAATATTACACGCAGTATCAAGTCGAGATCGCATTCATGTAATACGAGCATACGAATCTCTTTGCTTGCGCGCCGATTTCCTCTGTTCGTGCACAAAACGTCTTGCACACCCTCAAATATACTCTGCTCAAGTGCAGATCATTATGTGCGCTGTAATAAACACTGCTGAAGTGCGATTTAGAGCGTGTTTTGCAACATTAATGCGTCCTGAAGTGAAGTGTAACGGCTATAAACTCCAGCAAGATAAAGTCATTGTATGCAGAGCCAATGACCTTTATCAATAAAGTATACTTATATGAAAACTGTGTTCATCCTAACGGAAAGCTACGCAGTGTTTCACACAGCTGTCAGTCAGTCAGTCAGTCAGTCAGCATGTCACCTTAAAGGGTTGAACAAATAGTGCACAGCACTACGGTTACAGAAAAGTTTGCGCTGTTTAATTCACTTACCTTTTAACATGTTTTGGTGCGATTATAACCCGCTACAAAAAAATAAAAAAACACGACTGAATGTTTTAAATGCTTTGTAATGTAGCCGTGGCGGGATGAATTTTGGTGTGGCGGCCCGCCACGGAAGAATGAATGTAGCGGAAACCTTGACATTGTATAAGCGCTATACAAATAAAGGTGAATTGAATTGAATTGAACATTTAAAAAAGCGAGCGATTGCTCCATGTTTTAAATTTCTGTCCAGAGAGGTCATGTTTTGATCCTCGATTGGTCTCACGCAGTCAAGTGATGCGATTTCGCAGGTCAGAGTTCACCAAGCTTGAACTTTGCACCGCAGTAAAATGCGAAACTTGACGCATGACCCTGCGTTTTCGGTCTGACTCATTCGCGTGCGTATGAATGGAAGTCTATGGAGAGAAAAGTGCAATGTGACCGCAGTTTAAGATGTTTCGTTTTCAAACAGACAGGCCCTTGTGACATAATCTGCAGCCCATTGGTTCTTTTCTATATTGACATTGGGCTGACACAATCACAAACTTCCATTTTGGGCTCTATGTAAGCGTGCAACGTCGGTGTGTATTTGTCAAAACAGTCAAGAGTCACGCCTGTTTCTCATCCCATGCCCGCGTATGGAGAGCAGAAGCGGCCAGCAGGCGTTTGCCTTTTGCGTCTGCAGCGCGCAGCGGATCGACAGCTGTTCCACAGATCAATATATTCCTGTCTATTCTCTCTAGTTACCTATCTGTCTATATAAATATACTTTTTTTTACTTCTCATCTGCACCAAGGCCCGCGGCAACTTCCCTTATGCTGTTTCCTTAACCTGCAAGTCTTTATTTTACAAATTATATCATAAAGACTGTAAGCTTCTCAAGCACTATGAGGAGTGTCATTCATGTATTTTAAGATGCACTCAGTCAGAAGACAATTGCCTGTGATATCATGACGTTTTGTTTTTGATCGTCAGCATGATGTAGGCTTATAGTTACAATAATATTTATACAATATGCTTACAATGATATTTATACATGACCAAACTAGTGTGCAACTTAAGCAAAACTAATACTATTTTTTTACATTTAGTTTTGTAGTTTGTGCCCAAACAAATATTTGCTGCATTTTTTTAATTAAGTTTATTTGATTGAATATATACAATCTTTAAGCTATGTTTGATGTTTCATTGTTGACTTAAACATTTTTTAAGGGTCTCTGACACATTACTTTTATTATTTAACTTTATTTTGGTAATCAACATTAACTGTGTCTGTGCATCAGCAGGCAGTTTTTGTTATGTTCATTATTTAAAGGGCACCTATTTTACCCCTTTTTAAAGATGTAATATTAATATTATGGCTCTTCTGAGTGTGCCAGTTTAGGTTCAGTTCAAAACACAATTCAGATTTTTTATTATAATGTGTTAAAAAGTGTCATTTTGGGGGCGTGTACACAGTTCGCTGTTTTAGGGGCGTGTTGCTTCTCATGAAAATTAGTTTCGACTTCCCGCCCAACTTAACAAGGGGGCGGAGCCAAGAGCTCCCCTCTTTGTGTATGGCAACAGATAGGCAGACAGAGAGAAGCAACATGAGTGAGAGGACCAGCATTCAGCCGTACATGTACGACTCGGACACAGACCAAGCAGAGACTAGAAAATCATGTGTGTCTTTGTATAGTTTTACAGCCAACTGTGTGCTAGTTTAAAGCTCCGAGCTTGTAGCCTACACCGAGACTAATAACCACGCACACTGAATTAACTTTGACTAAAGGGCATCACACACCGGATGCACTGCGACGCGGCGAGCACATGACAGTTGAAAGTATCACACACTTGCGGCACCGGTGTGTGCCACCTGATAGAAACTTATGTTTACATTTCAGAAATGCATGCCGCTACGTGGCGCAACGCTGCTTGTAGTCGAGCGGCGCTTCTGGTGTACGACCTGCTTGAGGCCATAACTAAAGGGCGTCATACATCGGATGCGCCGCTCAGAGCCACGACATGGCAGACGCGCACATTCGCATGTTATTTAAAATGAAACTATTCAGATAACGCTCTGTGGCGCGGCAGAAATATGAAGTGTCCTGAGCAGGGCCAGCGCCTCCATAGAGGCGACCTAGGCGGCAGAATAGTGAGCGAACCCCCCGGTTCTCACTTTCTTCCGCGACATCGCGAAATGCATGTCGCTGCACGTCGTTAGTTCGTTATTTCCAATGGAGGGACGCGAACGTGAGGCAACGTGCTCCCACTTTCCAGCTGCACCTAGTTAAGATGACAGGGAGCTTCTGTGACCGCGGGAAATGCAAACCGCTGAAGTTTAAGGATGACGCAATGAAAAGTACACATGTATGCAAACCCACCAAAACTCACAAACACTGGTGGCGAGGAGAGGGATAACGTGGTGAATGTTGAGCCCAATGAGCCTTACATCTAAAAATAGAGCAAGGGTGTTTCTTTGGTGGCGTCGATTTGACTCACACGCTGAAAATGGCGGACGTGAAACAACATAGCCTACTGAGGATATGGTAATGCGCACCTGTCAATCAATATTGGTGGGCGGGGGGACCGCACTCCTACGTCAAGTTGTGGTCGATCTCAAAACCGCTCAGATTCGTCCACCGTTTTTATGTTGTTAAATTGAAAAAAAAGGACTGAGTGTGTTTATATCACCCCAATATGACGGTCTATACAGTATACACATATGTCTGTCCAAACAGCTTGAAAAGTAGATTTTTTACCATAGGTGCCCTTTAATATAGGTTCCCTCAAAACACACAGGCACACACAAGATGGACTTCCAGTGTGGATTATAATTTTATGATAATAATAAATTAATTTGTCAACTCTCATTATTTCCTATATATATGGCTTTTGCGCTTTTATACTGTAGAATGGGAGTTGGTAAACATATTCAAGGGCGTCACAGATGGGGAGCTTTTTGATTGAATGTAGTGGGCCGCTCCGTCCCAAAATGCCAGGGCCGATTTTTTGTCCCAGTCCAGCCTTGGAGATGATCCGACATCATCCTGTTGATAAGCAAATACTAGCCTATAATAATCAATAACTTGCACTATGCTCTATCAACCCGTGAATAAAGCCGCATCCAACTGCACTGGTCTTCTGAGATTATTTCCAACTTAATCCTGATAGCAAATATTCTCCCCAAAGGCGGGAACTCATTAAAGATAATGAGGTCAAACGGGAAAGATTGTAGGCCTACCTTGCACTTCATACAGGTTACAGAACCAAAGTAATTTTTCAGATGTAGTCAGCTCTTTTAAAAGTAGAGATTTCAAGCTTTATGTCGCTTTCTCATCTCTGTGAAGCAGGGGGTTCATTAACCGTCATAAAGAAGAAATTGTGATATGCTGCGTCCCAATTCGCATACTTATACTACGCCCTAAAAGTATGTACTTTTTTGTGAAGGAAAAGTATACACTTTTCAGTGTGTAACAGAAGAGTATGCAAGCTTTGGGACATACTACTTCCTCGTTAAACCTTTGTGTTGCTTAGTTAAGAGCCCTGTCAATCATCCACATTTCTGTCGTATTTCATTTCCTACCTTATTGGAGAAGCAGCAGCAGGATAATCTCCCATTCACGAGTCTTTCATGCAGAGAAATCTCCTCAGGTCTTTGGATAATTCTGCATTCAGACGGTAATGTCCAAACACGTCTTTATACAAGTTCAGTATTGTTGATGAAGATGAAATATAACACAGACAACACCATTTAAATATTCTCCAGTGGGCTAGATATTAACTAATGGTCATTACTGAAGCCTCTCTGCTTGATGGTTGGTCTCGCGCGTCCATCGTGTTTGTAGTTTGTTTACACTTTTCACCCGCGTTTTGTAGTTCTAATCGGATTCACGTCCAACGCGCAATGTACTGTGGGTAATATCAGCGGTTAGAATATGGACGCTTCTACACTTACAATTTTGACCGGAAATAGTAAATCATCCGGGAATTTTTGGCATACTCTTTCAACATACTACGATTTGGGACATACTAATTCTATTTTCACTTACTATTTAGGACGGATAGCATGCGGATTGGGATGCAGCATAGACATTCGTGTGGACCGAGCTCTTCCTCACCATCAACTAATCGCCAGGCTAATGATCGATGATTGGCTCCTTTACTAGAAGGCGGGCTTTTCTTGCTTGAGCATTTACCCGATTAAAATGACACGTTTTGAGTATTCTATTTGCTGTTACATCAGTTGTATATTATTTTTCTAATAATTCAACAGCATGGCGTCCATTATTTTGCTTATACTACAGTTACCACACCTAAAGACATTGCTCATGATGTTTTTGACCTCAAGCCGCTTCTGTGTGTAGGACAAGCATTTTACTAAAGCATGTTCATTTGATTACTGACAGCAGCCTGTGAAATAAAAGAAATTATTCGCCGTATTGATGAAACTGTAACATGAGGGAACGTGAAACCTGCACGTTGAACACTGTGTGGCGCAGTATAGCATTTTGTAGCCTCATATTTTCAGCTTTTTTTTTTTTTGCTGAAAAACCAAAAAATTCGATTTTTGCCTGATAATTCTCAGCAGCCAAAAAAATCACTGCATCTCTTGTATTTTTGTGCTTTATTTTTGTAATCAGTATCAGCAATATTTCATGTATGCAGGACATTTAATTTTTTAGTAACCTGGTTCAAACGCTTCCAGTGGACTATGCTGCTACAAAATCGCCGTGTTTAAGGTCTGTTTTCTTTAAAAGTCAACGATCTTCACTGCCTGATTGATATACAATATAAAGTGGGTAAGTTAAACAGCTTTTCATCTCGTTTTACGCTTGAGCAACTAAATAAATGCCGAAGTCTGTATAACTGATTATATTTCAATTACATTAGAACAACAATGCTATAAAAGGAACCTTATGAAATTGAAGAAAGTCACATTAACCGTTCACCGGACGTATTGGTATGGGAAGAAACACTAGCTCTGCATATACCCTAATCAGTATCCAAAATAGAAATATTTATCAGTCCAAAATTTAGTAATGGTGCTCCCCTACTTAAAGTGTTCAGTTTTAGTTCCAATTAGCCCTGAAATAAAACACAAGTAAGCACTGATAGGCTGCTTACTAAAATATATAATTGAACTTACATACTTTATAAAAATTACGTTTATGGAGCTGTTGAATTCGTTATTCCGATAGGTTGATGAACGTTCTAATGTGAGCACTTGTTTGCAGATAAACACAGCAAAAGTGCTTCCAGGCTGGTCTTGACCATGTACATTACAGTTCAAAACACAGATACTGTTAACATTTTATAGTTGGATGCCAATAATCAATAAAAAATCTGTTTACACATGATTTGTTTGACCCTGATAATAACAAAATACAAAAACAGTGGGCAACTTTTATTTTCTTTTTAGAACGCACTCTTGTTTTTCCCTCTGGCATAAACTCTTGTAAATTGGCATCTGTGCATGCAGCATAGCATGTCATGTGGAAACCACCAATCATCCCCCTCATGACCAATAGGCACACAGCTGAAGTGGACCAACTGGCAGAAATAATCCATAATACATCAGCCAGTAAAGATAACATTTAAAATAAGCATTCATCAGTGGATACAGGTATAACCAGCAATCGTGCATCAATGCTTTTTTGATTACAAAAAAAGTTACTCATAAGTATAACAATAAAAACATCTCTCAATTGCACAGCAACGGTACTGCAATTTAACTTACTTATACTGAGAGTTTTCTAGTTAAATACTTGCAGCACATTTTAGGTTATGTAAATACACTTCAAAGTACAATCTACTGCACTAAACTGTATTAATCCGAGCCTGCTCTCACGAGGAAACATAAGTATTTTACATTTTGTCAGTTTAGTGGCTAATTCGTACAAATTCGAGTCAAGTTCAGTCGTACAAAAATGTACGATTTTTAAAAAGGAGGCGTGGCACCCAACCCCACCGTCATTGGGTGATGAGCAGAGCCAGACGGAATCTGCGGAAGTTTTTTGCTATTTCTGCGGAGAATTTTGGTAAAAATCTGCAGATTTCTGCGGAATTATTTTGGGAGTCTCATAACTAAAACCTTAATATGTTAAATAAAAAATAATATCTTTTTAACTTGTATTTAATGTTTAAAATGCAAATCCAGTTAGATTAACTGTAAATAGTTACGTTTAAGTAAATAAACAGAATTAATGACGGGCTAAAAATCTGCGGAAAATCTGCAGAAAATCTGCGGAAATCTGTGCGCGCAGATTCTGTGTGGGCCTAGTGATGAGCAAATTGTACTAATTTGTACGAATTAGATCGTACGAATTCATACAAATTAGCCACTAAATCAAAAAGTTATGAATTGCCGTGAGATTGCGTTGATTAATCCTTGTACTTGAAGTGATTTTGATCTGCAGTTTATTATATCCTCGGAAACCTTTTTATAGAAATTTTATTTTGCATGCTATCTTCAATAAATATGAAATATAAACTCATGAGTAGGCCCACACGGAATCTGCGCTCGCAGAATTCCGCAGATTTTCTGCAGATTTTCCGCAGATTTTTAGCCCATCATTAATTCTGTTTATTTACTAAAAGTTAACTATCTACAGTTAATCTAATTGGATTTGCATTTTAAACATTAAATACAAGTTAAAAAGATATTGTTTTTTAACAAATTAAGGTTTTAGTTATGATACTCCGCAGAAATTTGCTGATTTTTACCAAAATTCTCTGCAGAAATAGCAAAATACGTCTGCAGATTCCGTCTGACCCTGCTCATGAGACACTTGGCTTTTTAAGGTATATTTTTATACGTTATTACATGACTGATTTCATATGTTAGTATATGGATAAACAAATTTAAACATTGTACAATTATTTTTCTTATTACTTTATAGTGTATAACTTTTTATATTTTTGAGCATTAAACTTTCCAGGTGGACCATAATAAAGCTCAAAGTGTCTTCTTTCCAGTGATACCTAATTTTTGTTTGTAGCTCAATGGGGTCAAGAACTGTTACTATTTAAATTAGGTAGGTGTAAACCCCCAAAAGTGAGTGCTGGCTAACAGGTTACATTGTTCTCAAGTAATGTCCTGACTTTTTCTTATATACACTTCAACACGACTTCAACAAGTTTATAGGAAATCTAAAAATAATTTGTAAAGGGACAACAAAAAAATGATGTTTCTGCTTTGATAGCTACTGTACGTCAAACACTGATGGTTTGGAGATGTTAACATACAGACTACACTGTAAAAAATTACATGATCAATTGTTTTTAGGTCATTGTAATTTATAATTTAAGTTAATCATGTTCTAACTTAATTTTATAAGTTACACAAGCTGTTTTAAGTCAAATTAACATAATAAAAGTTCAATGGGCTCATAGGGTTAATTGGATATAGCTTAAACATTTAAGACAACCAGTTTTTTTTATAGTGTAACATAAAAAAATTCATTTCACAGAATAACCTTAAACAGAAATCTTTCCCTTTTGTAGAAATTCCCATTTAGAAATGCTACTATTCTAAAGTCATGTTTTTGAAAAGAAAAAAAAAAGTTGCCACAAGTCTGCACTTATATTTGATTAACATGAACTAAGTGTGATTTAATATGTTTTAAAATGTAAATTATTGCTGCTGTGACAAACTGTATTTTCAGCATCGTTACTACAGATTTTAGATTGAATGATATGACAGATCATATGACATTATTTAGTGGTTAAGAAATTTTACTTATAATTGAAACGTTTTAAATTATAATTTCTCAAAATACTTAAAAACATTAACGACAGATTAAAATCAATATGAATATTTATAAATCTGTTTTTTTTTTTTTTTTCTTTTGCCATTTTGATCAGTTTAACACATCCTTGCTTGATTATTTAAAAAAACGAATAACCATAGTGGTCTTAAAAAGGGGAAAACTGTAAATATAACATGTAAAAAATCATAGTCCTCTGTTTCTAGACGATATGAGCAAAGTGCTTTTGGTCACTATTACTCTATTTATTAGCAGTCCTGGTTGCATTAAACACCACTAATGTAAGAGTTTTTTAACACTTTAGTTTAGGTCAAAATATTTTAACTTTTTGACTTTCATTTAATGTTTACAATGAAAATCTAATTAGATCCACTTAATTGGTAAACGAAGCAAGTCTCTCATATAATAATTCTACAAAAAGACAAAAAACATTACTTTATAAACTGTATTGTAAATAAATCATATGAACATTTTCCTATTAGTCAATAATATTACTGAAATTAGTATAAAAACTGAATATATACACTGTAAAACCCAAAAAGTTAAGGCAACTCAAACCATTTGAGGAAACAAACTACAGTATTTAAGTTCAAAAACTTGAGTAGATAAAGCAATTTGAGCACAGTAAACCCCAATAAATGAAAAGAACTCAAACCAACTGAGTATTGTAAAACCCAATAAGTTAAGGCAACTCAAACCGTTTGAGGTTAACCGATTGCTACACACCATGAGTTAAAAACCTAATCTATATGAGTACTGTGAATTTACGCCATTTAAGTTGAAATAATGAGGTATTTAATGAACTTATTACATTAAACACTGATTTCAAAACTCTTTTCAAATGAGTAGAATTAACTTTCAGTCATTTTTGAGTTAACCACTCATTTCATTTGATGAAGTTGACTGTTGGTTTTACAGTGTATAAATTTACACAAGTAAATAAATAGACTCAACGATGGGCCAAAAAATCTGTAGATTTCTGCGCGCACAGATTCAGTGTGGGTCTAGTAATAAGCCAGTAGTTAATAGCATGAATTGTGACCTAAACTAAAGCGCTACCATGTTTTTAATCATCTTCTGGACACTTTTTATCTCCCAGGAAAAAAATGTAAATGGTTCAAGATGTGCCAAATATTTCAAGAGGAAATACAACATCAGTTGTAGCTCATTATAAGCCAAAACTACAGTAGCTGTACATGCTAATTGCCTTTAAAAACAGTCCAAGTCGTGTTTCACACTTTATTCATAGAAAAGCACTGAAATTCAACACAAATCATATAAAATGGTAGTAGCATTACATAAATAGTAATAAATTTTTGTTTATAGACATTAGCTCAAGAGGTTGCACAAACAAAAAGTGTTGATGAACTATACTTTTGTGGCAACAAATACTGGATACCTTTTTATAATTCAGTAGCACAAAGAGGCGACAAACACTTTCCCTTAAATTAAAACGAAAACAAAATCAAACAGTAGATGAACTAGTGAACAATCTCTACCAGCGATTATTATTTTTTTCCTTCTAAACTCTAGGGACAGATCAAAACACTGGTACAGTTAACACATACAGACACTTAAGAGTATGGAAGAGAGAAATCAAAAGCCAGAGGAGGTTATTCTCTTTTTGCAATGCCATTGGACCAACTAGTTAGCTACAGAAAATGCTTGTTTTTGTTTTTTTGTATTTTTTACGATTTAGTTTTTTCTTTTTTATATATTTTTAATATCTTTTTTAATCGAACAGGCAGCACTATTATCATTCTGCAGATGTGTTTATAAAATAAAAAAAGGAGAAGGAAAGAAAAAAAAAAAAGGTTCCCTAATCTGTAAGCTTTCTCTCAGGTCCGTCCAGGTTGAGGAACAAAGGCTGCATAACGTGACTAAAACCCTTGCGGTTCAAGTGTGCCACAGCTGAGGCAACTAGTATAAATCTTTAAATGAACTCGGTGAACGAAACGAACCAAAAATGATAACCAGCAAACCATGGAAAAGAAAGTGACCAACCTTAACCAACAACATCAAGAAATCTCCTCAAGATTTAGCCGTTAATGAAGCGTCTATCAAAGTCTCAATTAGGCAATGGCAAGTCACAACCTCAAAACAGACCTTATTGCCTTCAAAAAGCCCCGATACAAGATCCATCCCGACCCTAAAGTACATCGAAAGGGAAAGAGAATAGCATCCTTGTTCGGGTTCAGTCGAAGGGTTAGGTCCGTTTTCTCTGTGCTGTACTCCACTGACATTGGCAACACAATGTCCTGAAACACATGCAGTGCTTTCAGAGAAGACTATAAGGCTTCAAAGTAAAGAGTTGTTGTACGTAGATCAAAGGCAAAGTCCATCCAAACTCGAAGCTCGTGCAGATTATTCTACTTACAGATACAAACGGTGGATTTTTTTTCGGGAGAGCGCCCCTCACCCCCGAGCCGAACGAGGAGAAAAGACGAAGGAAGATCGGGGGACGAGGGCAAATCGTGAAGTGGTTCTGCATAGTCTGTTCAAAAACGTTTGTCCTCTCCTTTTATCATCGCCGTCGTCTTCTTTACATGCTTCCTCTTGCAAAAAGGTATGACAAAACAGAAATAATAATAATAAAAGAGGATACAAATAAAACAGTAAATCAGAAATGTACACAGGAGCACCTGAGAAATGTTTCTGAAGTCTTTTCCTCTTACGGTCGTCACATTCCCAGCCCAACAAATTCAAGTATCCGAAAAGAAAAAACATACAGTTATCATAAATAATTATAACTTTACAATTTTTTGAATTGACACTTTCATATTTACAATATCTTAAATGCTTATGCTACTACTTTTTTTCTGTTTTGTTTCTTTAAGTGATTCCCTGAGAACGGAGTTGAGCATCTCTTTTCTCGTTTTCCTCTCTTCTCGTTTTTTTTTTCCTTCAGATGGAAGTCGCGGAGTGCATTCTAAGTGTTCGGATCCACTGGGGCACTTGTGGAGGGCGGAGCTCGTGGAATGTGGAAGATTTTGCGGTTCGCTTTAAAGCCAGCTAATTCCTTGCCCTGCCAACGTTTTGTTGTTGTTGTTGTTGTTGTTGTTGAATGCATCTATACAATTCACCCAATTTGTACACAGTAAGTAAGTAATTGCTGATCCGAATGCGTTGTGTAGGGGATGGAATTTAATGAAGTGCTAGTACATATATATTATTACTGCTACTCAATCTCACACAAGTCTTTCTGTTTACGTTTTTTTTCCACTGAGAGGTAACAGAGAAACATATATGGCTGATATTGATGGGTAAATATCTCTTTTTTTGTCTTTTTCTTTTTTTCATTCAGCAAAACCAGGAAAAAGAACGGAAGGACTGAGCACACGCTTACATCGCCTTCCTTGCGCTGAATTTTCAAACAGAGAGCAAGATGAGCCGATAGTAACAAACACAGGAGAGAGGGGAGGGCTCACATCTCGTGGCTCGCTTGAGTTATGGGGTCAGGAGGTTGGGTAAAGTTGCGGTTGAAGTTTGAGGTGATGTGCCCGTCTCACTTTTAAAATCAGGCCTGCTTCCAGAGAGTTAAAGCTGATCAGTAAAATACGATCGAGGTATGACGATAACACTGTGTGTGAGTGTTTCAGGAATGACCCTTCCAAAACCAACCAAACGCCTCCCCCCACACTCAATTTACCACATGTTCATTTGGTTTCTCTTTATGTGCCACTTTTACATTTTTTATCACAACATCTTGATTAAACAAAACCAAGAACGAGCCAAAGCAAAAACAGAAATGGTCATAATTACAGTTGTTCTTCTCCCCTCCACAGGTTCGACCTGGTAGAATAATTTAGTGAACAGAAACCGTTCACAATAATAATAATAATAATAAAAAAGACAAAACAGACCAAAACAAACGGATAAAACGTAAAAATTCACCAAAGATGAGCCAAAAAAAAAGGAAGATAAAATAATGCCTTAAATAAATGGAGAATGAAAGAAGAATGGGTGCCTCACAACGAGGCGAGGTTTAACCGAAACGTTCCCGTACCAACATCATGAGTTTCTTTTTGCCCTTATAGATCTGTTTGAGGTTGTCTATAAACTGGGCGAACTGAATGTGGCCGTCTTGGGCCAAAAGAAAGGTCTCGCGTGCCTTGCTGAGGAACTCGATGAACTCTCCGTAGTGGCGAGGACTGATGTGCGTGAGGCGGGAGTGGGTGGTGTTGATGTAGGCGCTGATGGTGGCGTCCAGTAGCTGTCTCAAAGGGGCTTTGTCAGTGCTCATAAGCTTGCCCGAGTTCCGTCTGCCAGGGATGCCAGCCAGGCCAGGGGCAGTCATGGTGCAGCGCCGCAGAATGTCCGAAAGCACTGTGGCGCAGTGAACGCTCTTGACCACCAGGGGGATGATGGCAGCCAGCTCGTTCTTGCCCAGAGAGTGGCTGAGAGCACAAGCCCACAGCACGTCGTTGATGGCCGGGTGCGTGTCTTGGTTGTAGGCCAGGTTCAAGTGGGTCATGGCGAGAGACGCCAGTTTGAAGGCTCGAAGGGGGTAGCCACGGTGCTCCATGTAGCGGGCGATGGTGAAGAGCTGAGAGTAGGTCATGCCAGTGGAGGCGGCGTCAATGACGATTTGGTAAGCCGTCTCGAAGGCGATGTGGTCCTTCTCGCAGAGGGTAAGAGCGGACAGGGCGCAGTTTTGGGGGTCCTTCATGGCGCACTGCAGGGCCAGAGTGCGTGCGCAGCTGGCCAGTTCCTCCCTCTGTGGGTAGTCCAGGCTCAGCCGCAGAATGGTGTTGTGGGACATCACTGTGGCCGCCACTATGCTGGTTGCCTCTGTGGGGGTAAAGAGAGTGTACCAGCTCTGCAAAATGCTGACCAATGCTCTCAGACCTACAAAAAAGACAAAAGAGAAGATCAGAACACTTACAAATTCACCTCAGCGTATGTCAACATCTTTAATTAAATGACTTTGATTTTCAGATATTGTTTTCCTGCTAGGTTTAAATGACTTTGATACATACCGACTTCAGTAGCACATGTGACTAGCCAGCGGACCATCTCCCTCCGCCTCCAGTTGAGCGTGGAAAGAGTCATCCTCATCACCTGCAGAGAAACGTCATGTTGCATTAGAGACACAAAAGATACAGAATAATGTGCTAGAACAAACAGACACACTGCATGTACGTCAAAACACTGATCAGAAATAAGACCAACAAAGGGAAGCAGTAAAACAAAACCACTTTTACTCTTTTACTAAATAGCTTCGGGCAAATACAATGAAATTCAATAGTTGACTTGCTAAGAAGAATGTGTTAAAAGTCTGAACGCTAACAGCAAAAACAGTTCAAAGAACAGTTCTCTCTCTATATATCGATATATCGATCGATAGATAGAAAGATACATAGATACATTCAGAGAGAGAGTTTTTGCTGTTAGCGTTCAGACTGTTAAAAAGCATACCTAGAGAAAGCGCAACTGGTGCGATCGGTTCTCTTTGAAATAGACTAGACAAAAAGCGATAATCGTGCACCTACCGTCCTGCTTCTTTCAAGAGCTCAAGATTAAAAAAAAAAATTAAATAATAATAACAATTATATATATAAAATATATAATTATATAGGAATTATTATTATTAATATTATTATTATTAACAGGGCTAACATTAAACGATTGTGTGATCATCCTTTCATTATCACACACGGTATGATTTGACCTGCTTTTTTTGCCAAGTTATTTTTGTTTGTATGGTTTAATTATAATTTTTTTCTAACATTGTTTTAATATGAGATTAATTCCTCATTTATGTGTAGTGAACTGGTAATCTGGGACAGATTACTGTGCATATTTTACATACATGACAACAGTTATTTTTTTAAATGTCAATTGTTTTTAAAAAAAAGTTTTGTTGAATTAAGCGTGCATGTATCCAGCTATATTTAGCTTGTTTTGACACATTATTTAAAATTTGTGGCTAAGAAATAATAATTTATTTATTTTTGGTGTGGCCAGAGATAAATTTATTCCTTAATATTGAGCCCTAAAAAAGTCATGTGAAATAAAAACTGACTGAACACAACCCATTTGCTCATGCACATTGAGCAAGCTCATACACAACACGCACAAAAAGTGAAATGAATGAGAAGGCATGTGGACATAATACAAAATCTAAATCAAGTATTTTTAGCATGTCAAAGTCAAATTTGTGCATATAAAATATATTTTCCCAACAACAAAATTGTGGCTAGTGAAAATGGTGAGTGGCTAGTAATATTGGAAATCTACTAGCCACAGTGGCTGGTGATCAAAAAAGATTAATGTCAAGTCAGACATACTGTGAAAATTTGCTTGCTCTGTTAAACATCATTTGGGAAATATTTATAAAGAAAAAAAAATCTGGGGCTAATATATATATATATATATATATATATATATATATATATATATATATATATATATATATATATATATATATATATATATATATATATATACATACACATATACATATATATATATATATATATACATACACATATACATATATATATATATACATATATATATACATATATATATATATATATATATACATATATATATATATATATATATATATATATATATATATATATATATTTTTTTTCTTCTGGAGAAAGTCTTATTTGTTTTATTTCGGCTAGAATGAAAGCAGTTTTTTAAAAAACATTTTAGGGAGAAAATTATTAGCCCCTTTAAGCTATTTTTTTTTTTTTCGATAGTCTTCAGACCAACCATCAATATACAATAACTTGCCTAGTTACCCTAACCTGCCTAGTTAACCTAATTAACCTAGTTAAGCCTTTAAATGTCACTTTAAGCTGTATAGAAGTGTCTTGAAAAATATCTAGTAAAATATTATTTACTGTCAAAAATAAAAGAAATTTAGAAATGAGTTATTAAAACTATTATGTTTAGAAATGTGTTGAAAAAAATCTTCTCTCTGTTAAACAGAAATTGGGGGAAAAATAAACAGGGTGGCTGATAATTTAGGGGGACTTCAACTGTATATATTTTCCATGTACTATACTTGAGTATAAGACACTTCTTTAAAATAAAATCCATTTGAACCTTTTAACAGTAGCATACATAAGATGTAAATCATTTTTTTAATCCCAATGTAAACATAAGGGCATGTGTAAACACCAGACCACCAGAAAAAGGGTCTATATGCAAAAGTATGTGGGCTCATTGGAAAAACATTACAGGATTTTTTTTAACCATGTTTTTGCCAAAGTTGGTGAAAGATAATAAAATAAGCATACAATAAATATCCATAATAAGCATTCATTTACCTGTAGGCCGAGCTCCAGCGCTACATTGAGCAGTGTGATGTCCGGAGGGTTATCAGCGGGTGTTGCGATTTTAAAGGCATCCTGAGCCAATTTGAAGATGAGCGAAGAAGAGTGGATGTGCTTTTGAATGGCCTCTAAAACAGTCCGCAACCTCAACATGTCACCTAAGACACAACACAGACGTCTTTTAGCTAAACACGGGCACAACACATAAAAGTCTGTTTAAAATGGTCCTCGCATGTGACCTATTGGTATAGCACTCACCCTTAGCAGCAGTAAGCATGGTGGAGGCCAGTTCACACTGCTGAGACTCCAGGTGGCCCAGAGTGAACCAGCGGGGGTATCTGCTGGGCACTATAGAGATGCCATGGTGAGGGTGACTGACATCACCCGAGGGAGCCGTGGATTCCAGCACTGGAAGCCTGGAAGATAATGCTAGATTAGTTATTCAGAAAAACTAAATATAACAAAATTTTCACTGTTTTCTATTGCTATTTACTCAATTTACTCAGACATGATTAGTAGAATACAGAGGGTTTATTCTACATGCTTGCTCTGCTTTCAGCTAGTTCTGTCTGATGGCTAGTGATTATAAACAAGCGCTCTCCGCTCTGCTGCTCCTGTCTGAGTGAACATATTAGCCCACAGTAGCTGAGACTCACAGAAGATGCGCAGAGGGAGCAATGTTATTGATTGTGTATTAGTGAGCACTGTGATGAGCTAGACTCGGATAATGATGCCTCAGTGCAGATATACAGTAATAAGGTCCCATGGAGGCTTTATATGGCTGAGGCGAGAGAATACAACTCGCACATCATTGTGAAGAACTGAGCTCCATAATTAAAGCTGAAAACAATAAGCATATTTCTAAATTACCATAAAAAAACAGCTGAAAGAACTGTGCAACACTCTATGGGACGTTGTTGCATGATGGGGTTTAAAACAGAACATATCTTTCTGGTTTTGGAGTACATTACTGTTCAAACTCTTTTGTTGTTATTGTTGAAAAACTTTTTATTCAGCAGAGATACTTTAATCGTAAGTGACAGAAGACCTTTTTAATGTATTCAACACTGACAATATTAAATGTTGCTTGAGAACCAAATCATCATATGTCTTATGTTTCAATAACCAAACATTGTATGGCTCAATATAATATTATATACCAATATACAGTTAAAGTCAGAATTATTAAACCCCCTGAATTATTAGCCCCTCGTTTATTTTTTCCCCAATTTCTGTTTAACAGAGATTTTTAACACATTTTTAAGCATAATAGTTTTAATAACTCATTTCTAATAACTGATTTATTTTATCTTTGCCATAATGACAGTAAATAATATTATACTAGATATTTTTCAAGACACTTCTATACAGCTTAAAGTGACATTTAAAGGCTTAACTAGGTTAATTAGGTTAACTAGGCAGGTTAGGGTAATTAGGGAAGTTATTGTATAATGATGGTTTGTTCTGTAGACTATTGGAAAAAAATATATAGCTTAAAGGGGCTAATAATATTGACCTTAAAATGGTTTAAAAAAAAAATAATTAAAAACCAGGCCAAAATAAAACAAAACTTTCTTCAGAAGAAAAAAAATCTGTGAGAGATTAAGTCATGGAAAATCTTCTCTTCTTTACCCGTTTCATCATACTGCTTGTTCTGTGTGTGCGAGACAGTCTCACATGTTCTGCAGACCCACAGAGACCCGCACCTTTTCGCGTCCGGTCAGGGTTTCTAAATCTACCAAAATGTCTGGGATTTGGTTTTCGAAGTTAATTTTATGCTCACAGGCACGAGAGAGATATTAAATAACTAATTCTTTAATCTAAACGACCCAGAAAAACTTTGCTAAATACTAATTACATCTAAATTGGATGCAGAATATTTGTACACCATTAGAAATGGGTAATCAACTTATTTGTCTTATTTAAATAATCTAATTACTATTCTTGTAATTATTATAATTTTTATAGGTATTAGCTGTGTCCGAAACCACCTACCACTCAGTAGGTACTGCATTTGAATTTAAACGTATTACTCAGCCATTAGAAAAGAACGTTCTATACAGTATGAATGTGAGTAGAATGAATAGAACCCAGACTTACTACATCAGCCATTTTGTCATGATCACGTGACCTACCCGCGCGAGTTGCTTCACTCCCATTCATGAATTCTCTCGTGGGGGCATCATGTAATAGCGTAGCGTCCATCTGATGCACACTTCAGAATCTCATCCAGGTACTTCTCACATACTGTTTTTCGAATTTTATGAATTCAGACATACTACTCGGCTCGCATACTGATTTTAGCGCGCTATATAGTATGGAAGTGTGCGATTATGAGCACAGCTATTGTCCATTTTTATTCCCCTTTTCTGTCATTTATTTCTCATTTGCTGTATATTTTATTAATTTGATGATGTTGATATTTTACATATTTTAAACATCTAAAATGCTTTAATTGCATTTATAAGAGAAATAGCATAAAAGAGAAATAGTGGATGTTTATTTATTTATTTATTTCAGCAGTCTTTTTTTTTTTTTTACTTTAAACCATTGAAACGAAAAATTTCAAAACAGATAATAATAAAAATAGTGTTAAAAATCTAATTATGTTTTGTTTGTTGCATACAGTTAACTGGTACATGCTGTGTTTCAATCCCGCCACCACCGCAAGTATATTTCAAACCTGTGGGAAGCACTGTAAATAATACTATAAATGATATATCACAGAACTGAGCATATTTAGAAACGGGGATAAACACTGGACGTTGAGGCTCACCTCATTGCACGAAGGCCCAGTTTATACGCCAGGTCTGCGTCATGTGGCAACAGGGCGGTGAACAGGTACTTGGCAAATGTGTGCATTGGAACGCTTTCTCTGTGGATGACCTCTCCCAAACCGCTGAAGGGACCACCTGGACATGCAGAGACAGAGAGAAGAGCACATCAGAACTGAGCTGTCCATCATATCAGATTGCAGACGTGAGTCCAGCTTGATGGACAGGAGACTGGTGAGTCAGTGAGGCCGCGCACAGCAAGTGAGAGAGAAATCTGAGTGGAGAGTATCGCTGGGATGGCTGGGGAGGACGATGAGAAGGCAAACAGGCGGCAAGGCCTCATGGGCTTTGACAGAGTCTGTCCTCCCTAGTAGCAGCGCAGATGTCTGCTCTAAGGTTACACCGCGTGTCAGTGGGAAGCTCAGATGCAGGGTGGCCTGTTTTAGGGAAGGGAGTTGGGGACACTGCAGAGGCCAGCCTGCAGATCTTTTTACAGGCAAAGCTCTCACACACACACACACACACACACACACACACACACACACACACACATCCAGGCTAGAGATTGGGAGGAGGAAAAGATAAAAGTAGACAGAGATCCACATGGGGGAAAAGGTTGTGGGAAAAGCAAGAGAGCTGTGAGGGGAGGAACGACTCCACACTGGGAGAAGAGTGCCTACAGAGTGACGACAAGAGCAAAAGGTTGAAAAGTAAATGTGATATTGAGAACAAAGAGAGTTTGTACCTTCTAAAAGGAGGATAGCTTGTTTGCGAAGTGTCTGCACTAATACGTCATCCAGTTCCATCTCCTGCAGCTTGGCCACAATCTGCTCCTCGTTCCGGCACACCTTGTCCTGGGCATACAGGCCCTCGGGCATCAGTCGCTGCTGCCCCATGCCCATCAACGCAACCTCTAGAGCCAGTGCCAGGTACGACTCTCCTCCGTCTGGACATCCCCACACTGGTACATGCTGGTACACTGGAGGCTTTGGCTCACCAGAGTCTATTACACAAACACAAAGCGGTGTTTGTTAATGTTAATTTAAAGCCTTTTTCACTGTGATGATGTTAATAGTCAAATAAAAATAAATCATACTGGCTACCATTTTGTATATATAAACACCACAAACCAAGGCAGTAACATGAATTTCTAAGGATGTTTGGATAAAAGCCGAGGAAAAACACCATCTGTTTGCTAAGAATTTAGACCCTAAACACCAGCTCACTTAAATCCCTCCCTTGCAAATTATCCTGTTGACCAATCCTGTTTGTACAGGAGCACGGAAATCAATGGATTCACAACCATCTCGCTTTGACATTACTGGAATCTCACAAGCATCATAATAAAAACCCACACAAAGCAATCTAACCAAGTTAGGGTGTCCTATCCAGTCATTTTTGGTTTATATAAACTGCTTAAGTAGTAAAGCAGAGGGGTTAGAGAGAGCATTGTTTTGGCTTTCCACACTGCTGCCGCCACTACAGCTGCTGTTGCTAGTCCCGCTAAGCTAAGATCCTGACCTTCGGACATTCTGATTGGATAGTATTGAGAGTCCGCCCCCATCCCAGCACATGCCAGATGTTTCCAACTGTGCAACAGAGTCAAACAAAGAGCTATGCTCTCTAGCACACATACAAACATACAGTGTAATGCACAACAGACACACACACAACACGACTGCTACAGTGTCGTGACCAAAAGGGGAGCTCTACAACGGGACAAGCGCACAGATATGCACAAACTCTTCCAAGTCACAGTACCATTTGCCAGTATTATTCAGGCACACAATGCCTCTCTGTGGGTTCCTCACTACAGGAATACAATGGCCAACACTTTCCATTGGCTTGAGCTGGGAGGGATGTATGGAATGCAAATGCTGATTGATTTTATACGTTTTACACCACCGAGTGGGCAGAATGACCTTTCTGATACAATAGCACCCCTTAACACTGCTCAGAAAAGGAGGGCAATTGTAAAGAGCGAAGAGATGGGGCTCCAGCAGACTGAATGAAACACTCAAAGACACAGGCCAGTTGCTGAGCGAAAAACCGAATAATGCCCAAGGCGTCTCGGAGTGTCGTAAAAGGACAGAAGACCAATGATAATTGCCTATAATTGTGTACCTCCGGTATCCATGGTATTGTCATCCTCTACTCGACACGTCTCCGTGAGAGTGGCGAAAAGGCAGCCAATGGGGTCGAGGGGGTGACCCACCCAGCCCTCCAGATTGGTGGTGTTCGTCATTCCCCTCTGCAGCAGCTCTGAGGACAGGATGAAAGATATTACCATATGAAGCAGGATGTCAATGCTTCGGTTACCATCAAAACAAGCAAAAGAACACATGAACATTTCTAAAGTAACCCTGAAAGAAATGCATTTAGTTTCTTTGTATGCATCTAAATGAAAACACTATATAAAAAGTGTAATGGATCATTTGTGAGCATTTGGTTGGTGTATTGCAATGCAAACCTTTCTTCTGATGCTTGTATATGTCTAATTGCCGCTGCTGTTGGAGTCGGAGGGTGTTGATAATGGCAACAGCCAGTCGCAAGGCTTCTCTGGGGTAACCATGGGAACGCAAAGCATCCACCCTGGCGCATGCTGTAGGCACGTGATCTGCAAAAAAGTCATATGGCAATCTATAAACATGAAGGAGCTCTGCTCAAGTCACAAGTTTCAGACCCAAACGTTAATTTTAGACGCTTAATTTAGGTCTCGGCTCATAGAGAAGTGAAATCAGACTGATTACAACACAGCAGGAACACACAGTCTTACTGAAAGTGACGTTTCCTCGCAGACTTGAGACCAATTCACAAAAAATAAGAACTACATTAGCAACCACCCGACACGAAAACTTTTCCAAACCATGGTAAACCTTGAAACCGGTTATCGTCCTATGCCTAATTTGTTGCATCCACATGCTGCAGTTATATCAAGCCTCTTGATGCTTTTAGCATTCATCAGCTAGATAGATTTCATTAAATGGTCTCAAACTCAATTCCTGGAGGGCCACAGCTCTGCATAGTTTAGCTCCAACCACCTCCAACTTTCACCTGCTTAATAGTCTCTAGTAGTCTTGAACACCTTGATAAGTTAAATCAGCTGTTTGATTAGGGTTGGAGCAAAACTGTGCAGAGCTGCGGCCCTCCAGGAATCCAGTTTGAGACCTACGATTTATATGGATCCTCTGTGTTGCTTTGGTGTAGATTTCCCTATTACCAAAGAGCAAGTTATAGTTAAGCCTGATTTAGGAAAAGCTCACCAGCTAGAAATCTCCATCCTGAAATGTTTTTCAGTACAATTTAAATGGCATGTAAATACGTACCCAGCCACAGTGGCAAGCCCTGGGGGTTGAAGAGCAGGCTCTCTCCCTCCCTCTGGTAGGCCGGAGACATGTAAAAGTCACTACTGATAATTCTCTGCAAGTGACTATCCTGCCAGTGCAGGTCACAGGCCTCCATTGCTCTTGTGAACACTGTTCTTCTAGGCCGGGCCAGTGAGTCTATTAAGAGTAAAACAAGGTTATGTGAGTAACAAACAAAAAGAAAAATAGATAATTTCACATTTAGATCAACTGAACAGAAGCTAACCCTGAGCCAGGTTGCTCTGTGGCAGAGCGTTGGTGATGTTGGGCAGCTCACTGCCGTAATTGCCGTCCTCTAGAGGGCAGATGTCCATGTCTCCCCATTTCTTCAGCTGTCTCAGCCAGCCGCTCTTCTCTTCGCTCTTACAGTGTGGGTTCAGCACGATACACACCCACAGTGCACCTGCAAACCCACAGCGCACAGACGTCTTTATAACTGAAGAGTGGCTTATAAAAGAGTGTGAGAGAGAGAATCTAAAAAGGTAAAATGTGCATAAAAGGATAAAGAGAGAAAAAGAAGAGGAGGTACTGAATGACAATTTTTGGGGTTTTAGGCACTTTTTAACCAGTTTAGTCTTGAGCGCAGCTTTTGATTTGGTTCTAATTGGGAGATGGAAAAATCAGTGCATTTAATAGAAGAGGCTCTAGAGCATCAACGTCAAACACTGGCACTGGGGAGCATATGAAATTTGGCAGGTGTAGGGTTGTCTGGTGGGCTCATGTAACTGGCAGGGCTGTGCGATGCCTTTTTGTATCTAGGTAACAGATGGCTGGCCTGCGTTTTTTCCATTGCTGTCATGTACATGCAACCCTGATTGGCCAAATTGCTTGGTTTCAGCCAATCAACAGGCTCCTGCAACCGAAACACTGAACTGGCTTGCACATTTATAAGACACCCCAGTCATAATGCGCCTGCTCCTGCAAAATCAGAATGCACGGTCATCCCAGCAGGTGTGCCTTGTTTACAGCTACAACCAATTCTGAGGAAGAGGAAAGCAAGAAACGCAGCTCTCAAATGAGCCTCTTCAGGATGTGCTCTCATCAACCTCTTTAAATGGTCCGATCAATAGGAGGCAGCTTTAAAGCTCATTGATCCTGGCCCTTTCATGCCATCCCGATAGAGGCAGGCGGCCGGTCCTCTGCATGCGCCGCAGACTAAGTTGGTCGTGCTCTGATCCACTTGCCCTGACTGAACTGCGGCAGGTCAGACGGTGCACATGCACAAATGTGCTTAAGGCTAAGGATATTGAACCAGAAGAGTAAGCACTAATGATTGAGATTCAATTCGTAAGAACTACAGAAGAGGGATGGGGATATGCTTCCCTATTCAAATATAGAACTAACCTCAGAAAACTAGAGCTAGCATAGCAGGAAACGTTCCTGGATCAACATGCGTAGTTGATAATACACCTAGTACAAACCATCTAACTAATTATTAGCACCTCTAAAACCAGAGGGAACTCTGATTAGCTGGTAACTGTGTTGTTCCACGGAAAGAAAGGATGTTGATCAAAAAACGTGACCTAGAGGTTAAGCTGAAAAGACTCACCAAGCTCATCCCAGAGTTGTCTGCATTTGTCAGTCATGCCTGTGCCCTGTTGTCGCCATAAAGATAGACGCGGATCAGCCATAAACTGCTCCGTGATTAGCGTGAGCATCCGTGCACCATTTGAGTCGCGCATCCTCAGCATTTCCCTCACCTGCACAAAACACAATTCTCATTTTACCTCCTGCATCAAGCGTAGTTCTAATACGCACCTGTATCAAGCACAAATCAGCATCATAATTTAAAGAACAAAGCAAGTAATTAGCACAAGATGCATGGAAAACAGCACAAGTGTTCTAGCTGAGAAGATATAAGATCAGAATGCCCGTGTATGTGTTTGAGCACAACATTTAGCATTGATATCAAATACTGTAATGCAGTCCTTCAAATCTTCAGATAGCAGACAGGTAAAGCAATGAACTGCACTGGCTATTGAAAATAAGAGGCAGCTTGACATTTAATTAAAATACATTGATTTAAATGGGCCTCCTAGGAATTCATGGGCCCATAATTCACCATAATAGCACCTTTCGCACAATTCTCTCACACACACATTCACAGAGAGAGAAATGGAGAGTGCCTCACCTTGGCAAACATGGAGTTGAGCTGCTTGCCTGAGCCATAGTATCCTCCCTGAGAGAGGAACTGCTTGACCTGCTCCCTCACTTGTTCCTCATCCAGGTGCCAGCAGTTCTCATCATCAATACTGGCTCCTGCTGTGGGATCCGGAGCCCCTGAGAGACAAATGCACTTGGTTAATGTTGGACACTTTCAGCAATCAAACTTCCAGTATCATTTATTGGTAGAAAAACAAAGTTGGAGGCTAGGGTTACAAGCTTTTGCATGTCAACAATAGACAGAAGAAGAAAAAAAATGTGTACACATTAACACATTGAAAAACAGCACTTCCTGAGCCTCTAAACCACAACGAGAAATCAATAATATCACTTCCTTTTGGCAGAATCTCCATGTTTTTCACTAATACAAACAGACCGAGGTGAGTCAAATCATAGCGACCGAGGCTCAATTCTTAAAAGATTGCGTCCCACTGTCGCTGCGATTTCCAAATGAAAAAAGGGGAGAAAGGCAAAATGCATTAGAGGCAATCACTTTATCTGAGGAAGGTCTTACTGTATTTCCAATATGTCGATGCACTTTAGGTTTACAACACCTCCCCTCCCCTCCATTTCAGAACAAAACACATCAGCACATTCAGCCCTATTGAATTCCACTTAAAGACACCATGAAGCTGCTTCATATACAGACTGCACAGAGAGTTGATCTGACTATTGGCTCCTTTTGGGTGCCCCTGTGGGTATTAAACATATATACACGCTATATATGGAAGCGGAACAGTTGATTCTGCATCGCTTGCACGTTTTCCTGTCCTTGGCATGTGTTATATGATAAGAAGATCCATCTTGAGTTGGGAGATTAGCTCTTAAAAGGCTTGGGTTGACTTAGGGGAGCAATAATAACTTACATACAGTAGATTATCATCAGTGTGTGACATAAGCATTGGTATTATATACTATGAGCGTATCTAAATGTACAGGATATCTATGGAGCCAGCTGTGCTGCATGTTAAGTGCTTTGAAATAAGAGAGCTTGTTTTAATGCTTTAGATTGTGGTAGACTGTAACCCCGTTCAGCATAACAGTAAATTATTAGTGTACTTAATGGCTTTATAATGGTTGCAATGGGCTAGTGAGGTGCAAACTGCTATAAACAGAAGGTGGTGCGTGTGTCCTTGTATAAGCAGGGCTCGGGCTAGGTGGCCTTTTGCACTTTTGATCCAACATCTTGGCAGGTTAACACATTCTGCACATTCCGGATTCAAAGCATAGCCACTGATTAAACATTGATAAGGGCCTTCTGCTTGACCCCTTCAATCCCATTCAAAACAAGGTCTAAGGGCAGGAGGATGGACTTCCTGGTTTCGGAGGCTCAATGGACAAACAACCAGGAAGAGATGGAATTTACATTTTTGCATAGTGTGAGCCTGCCTTGATGGTGGAAAATATTTCAGATGCTCACCATGTACTTGGTTGATCTCAGAATTGGAGGACAGGATTTCATCTGCCAGTTTTTGGGCGGTGGGCAGCACTTCTGTGTGGTGGGCTGTGATAAGATACTGCACCAGCTTTTGCAGCTGGTCTCTGTTCATCTGGAAGAGTGTCTCTGAGATGGGTAGCCGCAGTTTGACTTGCTCGGGTTTGCGGATGCGGTATAAGGACAGCGCCACCACATGTGCGCAATAGAAGATGTCACGGTTTCCACAGCCGCATGTCACTGATGTGATCTTACAACGGTCAAAGCTGATGGCCACCTTGTGTGTCGTCTCTGGCTCGGATTGCGTTGCCGGCTCCATAACTGTTCCACTGAGGTGAAAACCTACATAGAGAAAAAACAGAGAGAAGTTTACAATGGCGTTTGATGCTATTTGAGTAGCACAGCATTGACTTTTTCTTTCACTGGTCTTAAACAATTCTTATACTGATTGTGTAAATGTAAATTGATCTAGCAGTTGAAAGTCAAGATTGGTAACCAGGACTGCCTAAAGGCAAATTAGGCTGCTACCAAATCCGTATCTGATTGTTTGACTGTACAAGAAACTAGTTGGGTAACTAATGGTTACCAAACCGCAAGATATGCAAGATGTTATCCGATTGCAAAGCGCAATCCATCTCCAAATGCCAACCAGATCATACTACAGTAGTGCCTTATTGGAAAATGGCTGTGAAAATATTCTTTCAAATATGGCTGACCATGGTAAATATCAAATATGGAAAGACTTTGGTTCCACTTTCAGCAAAACCCTAAAGATCCAATGCAACAAAGCTTTATGGAAAACTAAGAGTGAAGGGAGAAAAAAAAAAACGATGGAAGCAAGAATGTATGCAAGTATTTGTGGCCAATAGGAGGACTCATTGTTCACTTTGACTGCTACATTATTAATGATGAAAGCCAAAGGAAGGGGGTTGGGGGACTAGAATTACTGTATCACTCTAAACCATTGCAATAGAGTCTTTTGTCACAATCCACAGGAACTACAAGGGTTCACAGAGATCATCTGAATCTCAAACCACTATGCAAGCTTACAATTGACAGAATTGAGATCCCATGTATACTTTCCGAGTCAACAGCTGAAATGATTCAAGGAACAGGCTGTTAACGGGAACATGCAGGGCAAGTCTCTTTCATTACCACCCCATATGCCCAGAAATGTGTCCAGCTGACGAATAAAGCCTCCATGACCAGAACAAACTGTACCAGAGCTAGGAGGTGTCTCTACATGTGCCCACATACATACACACATATGCAGGGAGACAACCGCACACATCACAATTAATTCTAGGGTTCGACTGGTGCGACAGGGGTGCCTAATAAGCATGAGCAAAGCCGGCTGTTCCCTTGCCAAATCCCACAAAAGGCTTTTCCAGACGAGTTCTTCTGAGAAGTCGGCCCCCTCCTCAGCCCCGAGATTTTGGAGAAAAGAAATCCGACGTCCAATTTACTGCCAAACCCTTTCAGGCACAGCCAACACAACAGAGCCATCTGATTAAGGGGAGTTTATGGTGATGTCTGTTTTCATTTTGATAAAAGACAGAAAAAGAGAGGGAGTGCCCCTATGTGTTGCAAATTACTTTTGGCACAATGTGGAGTTCAAAGTGAATTTGGTTAGAGAGACAAAGATTCACAGGACGGTGTAAGGAAGGAGTGCATTTATAGGGTTCATTTTTCATGTAAGGGCTAAGGCAAAAATGATCAAACTTTGCGATTTTACCATGTTGCAGTCGTCTGCCTTTACGAAGCAAGATCACCTCTGAGACACTGACTGAGTCAGTATGCAAAGAACAAATATAAAACAGATCCTGTTTGCAAAACGCCAGGTATAGCGTGCTACTCTGTCCAAAATATTATACGAGTTAGGACCAAAGCAGGTTTGCAAGGCAAACAATGGATCACCTTGCCTACCACAACGTATGCAAAGACTGAATTGTTTTACATCTCAAAAATGCCCTGGGCAATAAGGGTGCCTTCATGTGAACCTTTGCACTATCAGATCATGTATTATCTTGGGCTGCAAGAAACTACAGTTGAGACTAAACAGGCCTGAATTCGAACTGGCTATCAGCATCAGTTTTGCATGATCTTTCCAATGACGGCTTCCCATTGGGCACACGATGGACACATCCCACCCTAGTATCAAAAGCTGCTGAGCCTCCCTACAATGATAATGCTAAGTGTTAATGGTAGCTGAAATAAATACACTTCCCTGCTGCTTTTAAGAGAAGTTATTCTGCTGTCCTGTGCTGTCTAAACCCACTTGTCCTATGCATCGCCCTTTATCAGACAGAATCTGTTCATCCAGAGGAATGACCAATGAAAATAGTGCAAATAACAACATGGTTACCATTTCCTCTTTCTTTTCTCTACAGTTTCTAGTGCCCCACAATACTATCATAACAGGCAACATCAAAAAGGTCAAATAAAAATAGCAACAAAAAAATAAGAATCTGTACTATATGCTCAGCATAAATGAGTATACCCCTCACAGATCTCTCTTTTAAATTAACATTTTCAATAGGACGCTTTACAATAATACATGTATGCATATACATTGAATTAGTCAGTACCAAAGCCAAAACTGGAACTAAATTAGTACACCTAAATTATTATTGTGGGGGAAAACATAAAAATATAAAATTGTTGAAATTTTGTAGTTTGTAAATACTTTTTGCAATAAACTATTTTAATTTAAAAGTATTTTTTTTCTATTCCTAAAAATGTTAGGAGGCCAAACTCTTACTTTAATGGATATAATGGTTTAATAAAACTCTTTAGTTTAAATGCATCAAATAATATTCCCCATATTCACTGATAAATTGCTAACAATATTCAGTTTCAAAATGGGGTGTACTCCTTTATACTGAGCACTGCACACACACTTATTTCATGGTCTGTTGAAATTCTAGATTCTGATAACAACAACAATAATAATAATTTCAAGTATTATTTTATTATTATTTAGATAATTTTTATGTAAACTGTTAATTGTATACAATTATTATAACAATAGTGTTTTACCATTATTAGATCAACAACAGCATCACTACTGATCAGACAGTGGATTTCTGAGCGGCTAGTGCTAGGATCGGCCATGATGGGTGTCTATGACGTGGTCCGTCGGTGGGGTTACAGAGGAGCAGATGAGCCTATAGGCTCATGTGACGGGTTGCATTTGAGAGAGCACGCATCTGCTACTGATGGACATGAAGAGCCCTCCTTGTCTTTTTATTCTCTCTCTCTCATATCACAGGCTCTCCCCCACCCTCTCCACCAGGCCTTTTGTTGCTCAGAAGCAGGACTGAATGCTGATCCACCATCCTCTCCACAACTGCTCTTTTCAAGCTAACCTCTAGCATGGTGCAAACACATACTAGTCTACCCCTGCGATAATTTGCTACCTGGGTGAGAGAAAGGGGATGGACAGAGAGAGAGAGAGAGAAAGATGAACTGTGCTGGAAAATGGAGCAGGGATTGATGTCATAAGCAGATGGAGTGTTGGTGTTAGTCAAAATGAGCCATGCAACATTGCCTAGAAGAAATAATGACGCTTCTGTAGATAACATCAGTTATTCTGACCACACAAGGAATCTCGAATGTGTCTGTATCAGGCACAAAAGATTATTTCATCGTTTTATTTAGATATCTGCTAAAATGTATAGAAGTTCACAACAAGAACAATGAATTTAACGATAATGCTACCAACGTCCAATATTTTATTGTCCATCAACATAATAGCATAAACATTACAATTCTAGTTATCACAATTCTAGTTTTCACCCACAAAATGCCATTTTGAATAGCAGTAACGCATACTAGCCAAACTCTTATGAAAGCATATTTTAAATTGCTAGCAAATGAAACTAGGCGAGTTACTCAAACAGATGCCAAAGTAGAAGAAACTGGAACAAACCAAACTCCAACGGCAAAAGCCCTAAAAACAGATGTTTCCTTTCCTCCCATGAGATGCAAACAAAACCTAACAATAGTGTACATTTATTAGGGCTGCACAATATATCGGTTTAGCATCGATATCGCAATGTGATCATTCGCAATAGTCGCATCGCGAGTATACGCAATGTTTGGATTATAACTGATCATTTTGCAAGTGTTTTTAGAGGCCTGTGACTGTGTGAGGGTTTGAAAAGCATTCAGACGTAAGAAAATGTACTGCTTGTAACTTTTATTAAAATGTTAAAACATTGTAACGTTATTAAAATTAATAACGAATAATTTTATTGAATTTTTTTATAAAACGAAGACTATGCAGTATTATTTTACATTTAATTATTCAATTACTGTATACCTGAATACATTTTGACTCTTCTGAAAACAATAAAACGCTGTTTATTTAATTTGCATAATTTTTACATACATATAATTTATCTATGCTTGTAGATTGTTTGTAATATTTTATGCACTCCCTACAGAATCATACCAATCAGTCTAAAATGATAAATTCTTTCCAAACTGCTTTTCAACTCATCTAGTGAAATTGTATTCATATCGCAATATAGATCGCATAATTTAAAAAAATATCGCAATGTATAATTTTTCCAATATCGTACAGCCCAAAACATGGAGTTTGGGATGATTAGATTGGAAACTTATTTCTGGGGAAGCAACGTAGGCTTCTGCATCACCGTCCATATGACATGGGGCAGTTTTCTCCCAGGAAACTACCCCTCTTAGTCCAACTCTAATCTCGGCGCCAAGCTTTGCGGTAGCATCGCGACACAACAGAGTCACCGGGCCACATTATGATTCTCTGTATATGTGTAACAGTCATAATTAATCCGCTGGCGATGCCCACTAATGCACGCTCATTCAGCCTGGGCTCTCCGAGTCATTTTAGCCACTGAGCTCCAGTGGCCATCTGTTGGGGAGGGAGGTGTATAAGGGAAGCTCAAGCCACTGCGATGGCCACTGATCGGGGAACAGGAGAGAAGTCCCCCTCATTCATTCATTTACTCATAGCCTCACTCTATCTGCGCCATCTGCCAACCCCTAGACACACCCACTCAAGAGCCTTCGACCAATCAGGAAATAGTCCCCACACACTCTTAAACCATTAACCTCTAATCAGCCATGGAGGCCAAACAGGGTCCTGTACGGAAGGCACTGGGCCAACAGGAGCCTCCCCCTCCAGCCTTTCCCCTCCCCTCCATTCCATCTTCCATCTGTCCCAGCAGCAATATGGTTAACACCGCATCAGCATCCACCCTAGCTCCCCCCCACCCATATATCTCCACACAACAGACATGCATATGCACAGGCACACGCATTCAGAGTGTGCGCAGGGGTTTCTATCTGCTCTGATAAAGGCTTGATTGATTCATTTGTGATGTCCCTCAAACAGCAGCCCCCTCGAGTCATTTGTCACGATCACACATAATTGATTTCTGATCCACCGAATTGTGAACCTCAAGAAAGAGACACGCGGAGCTCAATCAGTGCCTTTTCAGTGGGCTAGCAGTGAGCAGCAGGTTTGACGTCCATGGAAATCGCAGATAAGGCCTGGAGAGGAATACGCAGTCTCCATTAGCCCAAGCCATGCGCATTGTGCGTGAAGTGAAGGGGGGAAATTAAAGCCGGGCTAATCATACAGCACCGGGTAGTTCAAAACCAACAATTTAGCATCTGATGCAAACTAGCCATGGCTGAAGAGCCTTTATTCTTGGATAATTCACCCGGCGAAACCTGAAAACAAGCCGGAGAGGCGGATGAATTTGAAGGCGTACGGGACGAAAAGGAGGAGATGAATCGCACTTTTGGACAGGCCGTAAGCGCAACCAGATGTCCTGCTTGAGATAAAAGCAGATGCACTTGAAGTGAAACCGTGCGGTGTGGAAAGAGAGGCGGGGGATATCCTTTCATTGTTATTTCTGTTCAAGGTTTTTCTTCTATTGCATCTAAAATGCTAGCTGAATATGCATATGTTTCCGTTCGCCTGCTCTGAAGCGCTACAGAGAACAAACAAGGCTGTAATTCTTGAGCTGTTCTCGTCTTTGTGCAGATGCGACGAAAGAAAGCAAATATGCCCTGCAAACATGTGACACACAAAAGAACAACAACGCGATGCATGTTCATTTGCTAAATAGATTGAAAAGATGTTCAAACAATGCTTGTCTGATGCAAAATATTAGCCGTATAATTATTGAACTACCGTCAGTATTGAGACGCTGTGCATGAAGAGAAAGCGGAGATTGGTATTGTGTTGTGGGCAGCCTGCATGTATAAGACAATCTGACAGCTAGGAAAGGTCAGCGGCCTGCACATTCCCTGATCACTGATGGATTGCTTGTGAACAGCCAACCACCATCAGCCTTTGTGCATCAGCATGAGCCCTTCAAGACTTTCTGCTGGACTTTGGCCTTTTACCACTCATTTCCCTAAATGCAGACTTCGTTGTGTTTAATATGCGAACATGTACAAACCATCTGCTGGCCTGCAATTGACAAGCAGCAGTCTGCAGGACACAATAGCTCCTTTGAGCTCTACTCACACTAGAAGCATAGCCTGCACTGATAGATAATGCTTTAAGAAGCTTATATTTTATGACTCATCCATTCAAAAAAAAAAAAAAAAAAATCCCCAATCAATACAAGAGGAAAGAAACCTGATTGACTGAGGAAATGACTTTGCATGACGTTTGTTCAGGCCTCACAGTGTTAAGTCTCTCTTCTGCTCTCCCACAGCATTCCATCTTTAACTGTTTCCTATGAGGAGGTATGACTTCAGTTTGCCCCGCAGCTGTAAAACCAGTATCAGATAAAAGACGGGAAAAAAATTTGAGGACCAGTACGCATCTGTTGTGTGCTTTGTGTTTTCATCTACAAGGTAAGAAAATGTCAATATGTACTCTGGGCTTGTCCCAGCAGCAATACCTCACCTGCATTTCCTTCCTCTCCTGCTGCCTTCTAAACTCAACTATTTGTTCCCTTTTCACATTCCCTTAATCAAGCAATGATGCACAAAATTTGATGGGACTTATAAAATCTGTATTAGGATATGAACAAAATATTAATAACAACAGAATTAATGTCTTTAAAAAAATTATAATTGTAAAACCATGCCACTTTTGAGTTTTCTAGCTGTACAAATCCCTTTACTCTGAAGCAATCAATTCACTCATGGAGGAATATTATCCCATGCGGGACGATTTACTGCAATATCTCATCTAATACTAGCAAAGACAGTGTCTACCATTTGAAAAGACTAATAAACTATTACTAAACAACCCCATTAGTAAACAGCAAGCTTACATGTATATAAACACACATATGTATTATGTACATACAGTGCTCAGCATAATTGTGTAGACTCCATTTTGAAAATGAATATTTTTCTCCATTTCTCAGTGAATGTATTTTGACAATGTATTTTGGTGCATTTAAACAAAACTGTTTCATTAAACAGGTCTATTTATTAAAATAATATTTTAGTCACCAAACATATTTAGAGATTAAAAGATATAATTAAATTCAAGCTAAATTTTTCAATTTTTTGCTTCTTTTGATTTTTCCTCTTTTTAAAATTTGTATTTAACATTTTTCTATAACATATAAATTTGGGTGTACTAGTTTTTGGACCGTTATTGTAAGTTACTTTGTTAAGCTCCAGATTTGGCTTCAGTACTGACTAATCTAATGTATATGCACAAATATAATATTGTATAGCTATCTATTAAAAACATAAATTTAAAAGAGAGATTTGCAAGGTGTGTACTTGTATATGCCGAGCACTGTACATGTATACATACATACATACATACATACATACATACATAAACGCATGCATACATGCATACACGTATTCATATGTGTAAGACTGCTTATACACTGCAGAGTCACTGACAGGCACCATCTCCTCAGCTGCCTGTCATAACTTGGTGATACCAAATACTATAGAATACACAAGACATGTCACTCGTATAGTTTTGAATGGGGAAAAGTGTAACGGTCAATATGGCGAATGAAGTCCCGTCTTCTAGTGCAGAATCCAATTAGCGATCGCTATAGACTGACGAGTCTCCAGGGAAGGAGCTCGGATCAGACGTGAATTTCTGCAGATTTATTTCTGATTCAAATGTTTAGAAATGAAACTAAAGAGACCGTTGTTGTTTAATGATATTGTTGATTCCCAATATGACATTTAACTGCAGGTTTGGCAAGCAATTTTGGAGAATTTGATGTTTCCCTATATTCAAACAGAATGCTCGAGCATACTGACTGAGAGTTGTTTCAAAGATGGCCACCAAGTGAAATGACTTGCCTTAAAGGGACTTTGGTGATACTCGTCAGCCACAATAGCGATCAAGCAAAAAAATAAACAAATAATTGATGCTGTCAAATAATCTTTGGGTGCCGATCACACAGAACGTAACTTTCTTTTTATTTTGTCTTTCAATGTAAAATGCTATGTTTTGTAGATGTCATGTGAAGTTAAAAGAACTTCAACTTTCACACACAGTGCAGCTCATCACAGATTCACAACAGTGGACCAATCAGAAGAACACAGAGGCGGGGCAAGGGTTGCAAGTTTCTGTTTACAGGCACTCTGCACTCTCGTGGTTTATGCTGTGCTTTTTGTCAAACTATTCTGAACCGCTGCGCCTCGCGTTTTTAAAAGCAAAGATGCGTTCAGTATGAGCCCTTATGTGTAGAAATGCCATCTGGGCCAGTATTTGCTTAAACAGACAATTATATAGCATGATTAAAAGTGAAAGTTCAGCAGACTTGAGGTTTTAAATTGACAGCAGCTATTTATTTCACTATTAATTGAACAGTAAACACATACACAAAAGACAGACAGACTGAAAGATAGATGGATAGAGCTATCCCTTGATGAATTTGAGAACAACTTAAACCTAAATTGAATGTTCCAATTGTACTGTAACCCAGCAAACAGAACTGAACAATGGCTCAAATACAGTGAACCAAATCATGGAGTTGATGCATTGATGAATCATTACACCTCTAAAATACACACATATACATATACACACACAACCACACACACACAGTAATTTTTATAATGAACTTGGGGTCCAGTCAATTGTTATTCTTTCTGAAAGAAAACAGAGTGTCTTTCATACTGTACACTATACAGAGGTTAAAGTAAGAATTTGTTGTTTTTCAGACCAAATTCTTTGGCTTATGCAAATGATTTTCATTTGTGTGCATTGTTAATAAGGAGGCCTTAATGGTGCTGAGAAGCTAAACTATATCATCCTTGTGTTTTACAATCAATCAGTCACTCCTTACGTTTTCCTGCAGAAAATGCTTATCAAACCAAAGCTAAGCATATGGACAAGGACAAAAAAAGAAAAAAAAACAAGGGAGGGGGAGTGCAAACACAAAGGCATCGCTTCCAACAAGCCCTTCCAGCTTAGCTCTTGCATGCATTACAGTGATGAGACCCTGAAGGTGTGCACAGCTAAGGAATCAGCTGAGGCAGCAATGGCGGCATCTATAATTACAAACGCTCCTCCTCCAACTATCCCCCCTTTTCCTCCTTAAACTCCCCATTGTCTGCGGTCTCCCTCCCTCGATCTCTCAGGAGTGCCTTTTGAGCTGGCATGCACCCGTTAGCCTTGCGCTGTGTTCCCCTCAGCACTCTTAATCTGGCCCTGACCTGCTTTATTCCCCCTGCACCGGCTGCCCACTGGGCCTCCGATTCACAGGCCCCCTTTGTTGTCAACGGGTCTGTCTAGGCCTCAGGCTGGGGCCTGGCCTGCCATTGTTGCCCACAAAGAGCCAGCAGCGGTTAGCAGGCGTCAGCTTGGAAGCAGGGTCCTGTGCGACCACCGCTGCTGGGAGATCGTCAGCCCAGATGGAGAGGAGAGGAGACGGGGAGGACAGGAACGGACAGATAGGAGATACAGGAATGTAGGAGTAGGGACACTGATGCCAGCACAAACTGAAGCACCCAAGAGGCTTGGAGTGTGATGGTGTTCTCTCAAAGCGAGACAATGTCCTATTGTAAGAGCAGAATGCCTGCCTCTTGTGCATTGTGATGATAGATTTCCCAGTTTGGGTATAAATGATCAACTGAAGCCAAAAAGCTAAAATTACACTTAGTCTTAGATAAGAAGATAAAAATACCGTCTAAACAAATAAGCATAAAAAACAATAATCATTTTATCACACACATTTATTTCAGTTTTAGACCAGACAGAGGTGCTATTACTGCATTACGCTCAACAGTGACTGATTAGATCACATTAACTTACTGTTCAGGTGTACAATTGTGCATACACATTAAAAATAAAAAGACTGAGCAAAGCAGGCAATGCTAATTGGTCCATTGCTAAAACGGGCTGCCTCCATGCATGCCTCTCATTTAGGAAAAACAAAAATATTCAGGCAAAAAAAAAAAAAAAAACACATAAATAGCCTATTTCAGACTAGGCTGTTTAAAAGGTTTTCATTGACATTCACATGTGCTCGCATACAGAATAATAGAAAATGCTCGGTAAACAATACAACACAATGCACTTTAGCTGGGCTCTGTGTACAAAGAAAAGGCCTATTGCCAGATACCCATTCATTAAAACAGCCCTGAAGCTCTCAAAAGAGCAGCCCACATAAGACAACCTACCTCTCTACGGCAAGCCAGGAGAGACAAAAATGGCAATCTATCTGATCAGTTTACACATACATGCATAGACACACACACACACACACACACACACACACACACACACACACACACACACACACACACACATATATACGTTTCATGGTCTATTAAAATTCTTGATTCTGATTGGCAGGAGGGTGTGCATTATTTCCGCTGAAACGCACAGGTAGTTCCAGTCAGTTTTGATCACAGTTAGAAATAATTGTGCTTCAAACATTTCTAGAAACCATGGCAAATGATTTGAGTGACAGTTGATGGACTCATTTCTCTGTAGTGGGACGCACGTGGTCAATAGCTGCAACACCAGCTCCTTCATAAACCGAGCGGATAGTCTTAGGTTTGGTATTTGAGACATTTTTGAGGAATGTTCTTACCAGTCCTGATATGTTTAAACTTTTTATTTTGCAAAAACAAATACGTAATTGACTGCGAATGAGATTTCTGAAGCTTGATTCTCTTCAAATAGCATGTTGTGTGCTGCCCCCTTTAAGAGTGTGCATGATGAGATGTGGGAGATTGCATAGTGGGTGATAAAGTAGGCTATACAATGCACAGGGAGCGATCCATGTTGTTGCTCTTCTCAAATTATCTGTGAAATTAATTTGTATCTGAATCTTCTCTGTTCCCAGTGTGGTAAAAATATTGAATTCTTCTTTTTTTATCAAATTGTGAAGTTTGAGTTTGCTTATTTGAGATCGCTATATGAAGTTAGTGCCTAGATGCCTATAGTGATACATGTATTGATTAATGTTTATCTATTTATTTTTTGTTAATAAAGTGAGGGTTTTTTAGGAATGTTTTGTGTTGTATTTGGAAATATTTTGTTTTAAAACTAGTTTGAAAGCTCATAATAAGCTCATATATAGCATATCAAATGCTACAGCACTACACTGCAACTTTTTTACTACAGTGCAATTTTTTTAATCTAGATTAATCTCACTGTAATCTTGGAATTCATCTAGATTAATCTAGATTAAAATGGCTCATTTGAATTCTGCCGAAGGCATTCAAATATGTAATATTCTACCCAACGTAATATATTATATGTAATATAATACCCAAATAATGACTAAATGCAAGTCTTGGAGAAAGGGTTTCTCAAGCCAGGTGGCGCATTAGACCAGGGGCTCATATTGTTTCCAAAATGTATCATAAACTGCTTGTGTGTTCTACTATGATATTTGGTGATGAAAATAAATTGTTCAATAAGATGTACTTGTGTTTACTAACTGTTTATTAAAGTAAACATGAATTTTGAACTGTAGGCCTACATAAGCTCGAAACAGCGATTTCTGATGACCTTAATCCGACTAAAGTCAACACTAACAGAAATAGAATTAAGATGTGGAGTATGCATATATTAGTGGCATTATTGAAGTAAACACCACAACCAAACTATTATCGTCATGTAGGGCTTTTCGCCATTTTCCGACAAGATCCACACACGAGGCTGTCAGTAAAGCACGCACGCACGCACGCACACAGCGAAATGCGGAAGTTTTTTTTTTCCATTTGACGTGCGTTATAAAATTCCATAAAACTTTCACCAGTCCTTACTTCTTATTTGCATCTAATACCCCAGTGTGTCATGGGGGCATGAATGAAATGTTCATGAGTGAATGTGAAACTGCAGTTAAAGTCACCCAAAATTACAGGAAACTCCTACATGAAAGCACTTCACGTAAACACCTTAATTATATTATTGTCTAAAATATCAAAGTGAAAGTCATCATAGCTTGCGTAGAATAGACCCAGCTCCCAACCCAAACTTGGGATTACATTAATAGCGATATTTTATTTAATTGCCCGATAAAAGTCTCACATTAACGCACCACGTTAACACCGATAATGGTCCACCACTAATATATCTATCTATCTATCTATCTATCTATCTATCTATCTATCTATCTATCTATCTATCTATCTATCTATCTATCTATCTATCTATCTATATATATATATATATATAATGTTATATTATGCATATGTGATACACACACATAGAAACAAATTTTTTTTACATAGATATTTAAATGTATATATAATTTGTACCATATACATTTTTAACATCAAATATAATTAAACATTTCTCAAATATATGCATGCATGAGTGTATTTATATATACATAATAGATATACACAGTACACACATATATTATGTCAAAACAAACTTTTATTTTGGATGCAATTAATCACCATTAATTTTTGCCCAGCACTACATATACACACAAAAACATACATCCAGTACTCAGGACTTTTTCCAGACCTTTGACAATGAACTGCCCCTCGTTAAGCCTTGAATTGACAGAGACACAATCAATTTTATAAAACAGCCTGTATGGCTGCTTTTTAGCCATAACATCTAGGCAGCTTTTTGACTGTTAGGATCCATCCTACAATGGCAGCTTGATTACCAAGTATGGCTCCTTTTCTTGAGAGTGTCAAAAAAGGAAAAGGCCATTTGAAAGGCACTTAAACACAAATTATGTAGATTTAAGCACTGCTTTTAGAATCCAAGGACAGCGGCATGAATATTCATAAATTGCCCTCTGTCCCTGTTGGAGAGGGCAACTAAAGGAAGGTCTCTCTGAGATAGCTAGCCAATAAGGTACTTGTGGTCTCTTAAGAAGTTTGCCAAACTCTGCAGACGTGCACTGCTGTTCAAAAATACAACGGCAAATGCGATGAGAGAATTCAAAGCATATAGAGACATTTACCATTGTTGAATGTGAATGAAACGTACCTACATGCATAAAAGTATCTACATACACGGGCAACAATTACAGCTCACACAATACATCATCTCACCTCACTCTTTTGCCAAGGTCATCACCATTGCATACCAATTCAGGCCAGCGACAAAACATTGTGCGATGGGTTGAATGCAGACTGCAGGAAAACAAAGAGCCATGCTTATGCCAGCTGGACCCTTCGAAACTTGGCACTGCAGAGCTTGGCTCCTGCCACCACAGGCAGACTGGAAAAACCCACCTTACCAGGTAGAGGCAAAGCCTTTGAAAGCCCAGAACATCCATCAACTCCACAGCAGAGAAACACGCACACACAAAAACTTTCCCTCTCATTCAAATTGTGAAGGATAAACAAGATGGAGACAACTGGCACCTTTCTCTGCCCAGCTCTAGCTGTTCTCTGATGGAAAGTAAAGGGTGTTTCTTCACCGCCTGAGATTAGAGGTCCCAGCAGGGTCTGGCAGGCCTTAAGAAGAACCACGGGCACTCTAGCAACAACAAACACAAAACATACACTTCTAACCAAACCATTCTGGCCCCTTCCTTTGACCACTATGAGGGAGGATAAAATTCTGTACACCCCACTTAAAATGCCAGCCTTTGGGGTTTCCTGTTACAATGCTCACACTCAGTTCTGGTGTAAGATTCAAAATGGCTTTGTACATTTGTATAGATGTCAGCCTAAGACGCTCTAGCATTTGTCAAGTGGAAACCCAGTCGTGAAAGGTTCTTTTATCCCATAAGGTAAGCTGAGGAGGTGCTGCCCTACCAGAGGATCTGTTTAGACGAATCTCCGATAGAAAGCTTTATGAAATGGAAGCCCGGAAGCACAACCCACCACCAGATTAAATGTCCGTCTTTGCTCAAAATAACTGCTTTGCGGATGCGAGTGCGTACAAAGAAAAATCAACAATACAAAAACATAAAAGAGAAACAGGAGGAGGAGATGATAGTTTTATCGATCTCTTCAGGGTGACGGGATAGAGTGGAAGCAGTCAATCCAGCAATGCGGCTCATAGAAACAGGGCTTCTGAGTCAGCAGGAGGCATCTGCCAAGGCCCGGCAGAATCAGGCAGGGGGTGAGGGGTGGCAGGACACCCCATATAGGGCCACGCGCCAAACATAATGACCCACACACACAACTGGCACAGTTCTGGGTGGCAACAGGAGGGTTTCAGTGTGCGTGTGTGTGCGCGTGCATGTGTGTGTGTGTGTGTGTGTGTGTGAGGCAGAGGAGGGGTATCCAGTGGAATGCGTTACTTGAATTCCACGGGCATGCTGCCTCTTTTACCGCAGCCACAATGAGCAGAGTGTGAGGACTTCACAGAGATGGAGGGACAGTGGGAGGAGGGAGGGAGAAAGACATCAATGGAGGAAACCGGGCACAGTGCCAAACTTCAGTATTACAATAGAGGAGGGAGTAAAGTAAAAGTGTGAGAGTAGGGAGCTGAGGGAGAAGATGTAGAAATGAGGCCTAACGTATCTTCAAGGGGTGATGGCAATTCTATTATCAGAGTGTGGATAGAGGTCCAATGTGACTCTCGAGAGGATGAGTCACAGTGCTGGGCTCAAATAATATCTACAGGGGCCTAAGGAACAGTGAGCTCTGAGAAGAGAGGTAGAACTGAGAACGAAAATGAGAAAAATAAAGAAAAACTGAATCTAAAAGGTGAATAAGATGAGGTAGAGATGCAAAATATTATTGTACTATTGGTGGATATTCATTTACCTTGGTTTGGTTTTAAGTCTTTGGGCCATATTTATCTGTTGTGATGCTTAAATTTTCATTAACAGTTAAAGCAGTTTGTCTTAGTTATTTTATTTATACCAAAATTTGCAAAAATGTATATCAGTTACAGGACATTCCATGAGATGTTCCATCTGATCATATATGCCACAATGTAATGCAGTTATATCCTTCTGTTTTACCTCAGATTTGTAATGACAAGAGCATGTGAACACAAATCTAGATGTATCATCTAAACATTAAACATCACCAGATATCTGACTACCTAACCAGCTTAACCCAACCTAACCAGAATATTCAAGAACGTAACACTACAGGAACACATTCCTCAACAGTTCAGTACTAAAAGTAACACTACAGCGTTCTCTCTACTAAGTGATGCATGTAGGGGTGGGAGAAAGAAAAAAAAAAGATGCATCGATGCATTGTGATTCTTTCTCTAATAATTTTGAATCAATTTTTAAAAGTTATGAATCGATTCTGTATTCAAACTTGATCATGACATTGTTGGCCTGTGTGGGCGTAAAGGCTGATTTATACTTCTGCCTCGAGTGATCAGCATGACCCACGGCGCATTATACTTCTGCGCGCAGTTTGTGTTGCTCTGCAATAACACTTCCAAAACGTTAGCTGGCAGTAGGTTTTTTTTTTCCTCTGTGTCGAGATTCGTCGCTGGTGTTTTGTTTTTTTCTGAACGCTTCCTTACTGTACAAGTGGCTCAAACTCGCTCATTTTGAGGCGGGAACCGGCAGACATGCAACAACTTGAATCATAAGGTGAACACAAAACAACAGTTTCCATTTGGAGCTCCTTCACAGGACTCGATACTTGTAAACACTTGCTCCATTAGGTTCGCGCGGCACTCACCCCCGCCCACACTCATCAGCGCTACCAAGCTGACCAATCACAGAGCTTGCGCTATGTATCACTGTGACATGTAGTTACATTTTTTGAGAGATGCGCATCAGCATAGACGACTTGCGCTTGACGCAGAAGTATAAATCAGCCTTAAGCTAGAAAGAGAAAAGTTAAGCAAAGATGGATAACCTAGGAAGTGCAGTGCTGTGTTTCTTGTCAGGGGTGTGATCAGCTTTAAGATGCCGTTTAACTTCTTGCTACACCACAAATTGAAGCGGAGTGCTGCAAAGCTTAGCTTGTTGTTCAGTGTGCGACCAACTTTAGAATCACTTATGGAGGTAACTAATGCAGGATGTGAATGAAAGTGAACTACTGCACAGTGTTGCAAACAAATTAAGCATTGTGAACAATTGTGGTTTAAAGCTAGTTCCATGGCTCTGAAATAAAAGCAATTTCAAAGACTAAATAAAAGTAATTTATACACAGTTAAAGGCAAAATTATTAGCACTTCTGTGAAATTGTATTTATTTTTTAAACATTTAATATTAAAAAAAGTGATGTTTAACAGGGCATGGAAAAGGCATGGGCAGGTATTATATTCTGATGGTATAATTCACTGTATTGTGATTACTGCTCGAAAATATATTCTTTTTAAATGTCTGGGTAAAAAACTAAAACTTTTTCCCCATTTGAACACAATATATATTTAATTTTGAGAAACATTTATAATATTTTGGAGCAGTAAACATGTCAGGCTAAATAATTCAAATGAACCATTGACTTCTACTGTCTTCATTAGGTTCAGAAACACAGATTTCTTTATAATTTAAAGGGGCATCTTTGGATGTATTTTCTGCTGGAGATACTGTTGTCCTAAAAACCATAAATAAAAAATCTTACATGCACAGAGGAATAGTATAGCAGAAAATTTTGGAGCTGTTTTAAAACCTTGACTTTTCCAAACCGTGGTACACCTTGAAAGCGGTTATCGTCCCATGCCTACATGGAAATGTATTGATCTCTTCTGAAGACGGTCTCATTTCTTTTAGTTTGGCTGGAATAAAAGCTTTTTAAATTACAAAACAATTAGGGTTTATAATTTAAACCGTACATATGTTTCATGTATTAATGTTTTCTTATAATGTTATAAACAAAAAGAATATACTTTTGGCTTTTTGTTACATTACTTTTTTGTTTTAATGTTACATTGATCCTCCTGAATAACGCTTTAATAAGATAAATCATTTTTAAGATTGCAGCACTGTAATCCACAGATTCCAATCACTAAACGCAAGCATAGAAACTCCAATTCTGGTTCGAATGTAAAGTTTCAAAGATATAAATAAATGTACAGCAGAAGAAATAGGGAGCGAAAAAATTGTAGGTAAACAATTGTTTTGGAATCAGATCGTGACACCCAGAATCAGAATCAAACCAGATCGTGAAGTCCCTAAAGATTCCCACCCTTATGAACCAGGTGTACAAAAATAAGCCCATCCAAGCACTTCCCATCGTAGCTGCAGAATAAGACAAAAATAGAGTGTTACAGATGATCCTGCCAAGCTGGTTGCAGCAGACACCGGTGCAGTCTGTCTCCCAAGGCTGAGAGCAGGTGTCGGAGAGCAAGCACAAGGTTCCTCGCGGTCCCCTCTCCATCAGGGTTTCATTTGCATGACCTCAGAGGTAAGTAGACCACATAGCCTCCCTCACAACCTGATAAAACAAGGCAGCTCCTTAGATCTTCCTAACTGCCGCAGTGCTGTGAAAGACTAGATAAGCATGCTTAGGAAGGCAATGACACCCAATTGCTCAAATCCAGGTGCGAGTGGTCTGTGTAATTTGCACAGCTACAGCCTGAAACACTGCAAACAAAATAAACAAAGCGAAAAGGCCTTGTATTGATGCAAACAACCTCAGCAGTCTATTTCAGCATGCTCTACTCCATTGTGCTTGACATGTACAAGCAAAGTCCCATCTGTGCTGTAGCTAGGGTGTTCAACACAGCTCATTACTCTCGATCTCACTTGTATTACGTGGACAGTGCATGAGTTATGACCATGACACTGGACTCTGGACCTAAGGGTCATGGGCATGAATCTTCATTGAGCTGCTTTTTCGTGTCCTTGAGACTACGCTTCAATGTTTCAACCGGAAAGCCTACAGACTTTCATTGTAAGCTCCAGCTAGGTTTATCAGCTACATTTGCAAGTTTAAGCAAGCATAGCTTCTCCAATTGCTCCTTAACTTAAATTCTTCTAGCAATGTTCCTCATAAATTCTGTTAGGGCTAATCCTGTTATATATGACCTAACAATAAAGGGAATTCATGACAAGCCGGTTTTGTGCTCTGAGGAAAGCTTAAAGTACTAAGGAGACAGTTCAGGGTGGGTCTAGCAGGGAACGAAACTGTCATTGTACACGTGGTCTGATGTAGTTTATCTTAGAAGTATGTGTAGAGGTCCTAATTTGAGCGCCTCTTTCTTTAAAGTTGCCCCAGGGAAAATGGAAGGTTTTAATCAGTGCACGAAGGCAGATCCATCAGATATGCTAATCAGAGATCTTACCTGAACAAATACCCTCAAGAGTAGTCTCATCCATCTTAATTGGGGGAGGGCTTGTTAATAATGCAAGGAAGGCAGCTTGGTAAAGAAATATTAATGGAAGGATGAGAGAAAGGGGGGCTTTACTGTCTAATCAGCACAGACTGAGCAAAATTCAAATAACATTTCTTAGTGATGAGACGAGAATCTTTTTGAGCATCTCAGGGCACCTGGTTTGAAGGTCTCATGAATGCTGCTACTGTCACTAAGGCCGATTACACACTCGAACAATAATGTCTGATGGAGCACTTGATGAACAGGAACATATGAGAAAAGAATGCACTAGTGTAGTCACAATTTCAAAATTTTAGTAGACAGTACCACTTTAGGCCTTACAACATTTAATATATGTATATAAATTATAATAATATTAATTTTAAACCTAAAAATAGGGTGAATGAGCTTGCACAATTAAATCTGGAAATTGGCCAATAACCATTATGACAGCCATCGATGGAATATATATTTCTCAGGAAAGAAAAGGGTCAATCAGAAATTAAGTAGGACTCTGACATTGTTGGGTAAGTTACTTAAAAAAGGAATAATTACCAATTATACCAATACAATTGTAACTCAATAAGTAATTATTAACTTTATACTTCATTTAATACTCCAATAATCCATATAAATATCCATGCACAGACAATAACTAGACCTTTTAAATTTTTAACAATGTATTTTAGCTTTATTAAAAAACCTCAAGAAAAAATAAACATCACATCATGAACCATTTCAAACTGAGGTCCTGACTCTCTGTGGTCATTAAAAATGTCAGGATGTCCTTCGAAAAGAGTAGGGGTGTAACCCCGGTATCCTGGCCAAATTTACCCACTGTCCCCTGTCCATCAAGGCCTCCTAACCATCCTCATATCATAATTGGCTTCATCACTCTGTCTTCTCTCCACCATTAAGCTGGTGTGTTGTGTGGCACAGAATGGCTGCTGTTGTATCGTCTAGATGGATGCTACACACTGATGTATTCCCCCCAAAATGTGCAAAAATGCAAAAAGAAAAGCGCTAAATGTAAGGAATTATTAATTATTAGTAGTAAAGTAATTAGTCATTATAAAATATTAGTCGTTTCCTTAGCATTTGCAATTTTGAGACAAATCTAACATTCTTTAGTTGAAAAATCCAGTAACCGAATAACAAATAAATATGATAGATAGATAGATAGATAGATAGATAGATAGATAGATAGATAGATAGATAGATAGATAGATAGATAGATAGATAGATAGATAGATAGATAGATAGATAGATAGATGGATAGATGGATAGATGGATAGATGAATAGATGGATAGATGAATAGATGGATAGATGGATAGATGATACGATACGATACGTTAGATACTAGATAGATACAATAGATGGATACGATAGATACTGGATAGACAGACAGGCAGACAGGCAGACAGACAGGAAGACAGACAGACAGACAGACAGACAGACAGACAGACAGACAGACAGACAGACAGACAGACAGACAGACAGACAGACATTTCATTCTCTGACACAGTGTAAACTCTAGTATGTAGGTGCCCTTATGCTATAAATTATAAACTTTTTTGGAACAGCCTGAGAAGTGCTCATGAGCTCCTTCATTGATATACAGAGCATACTGTATTAAAGAACGGCATCTATATGCAGGTGCACACATGGATCTGCATTGCTTTCATCTGGACATCACTTTGGAATACATTATTCCATGACTGAAGCAAACTACATGCTTTGAAGTTCAACCGAAAGACAGTACGTTGCACAAAGAGGCTTCTAGGTTTACAACTGGGGGAATTGAGAGGCAGACGTCCATTGTGGTGATCTATTGACTTCAAAGTCAGGGTGTGTTTATGACACATGCACACACTATTCCAATCGGGCTGAACTCAGAGAGACTGTGGCACCCGAGGGAGAGGAGGGAAATCCCTTCAACTCCAGCCATGCTGAAACACAAGTGAAAAAAAAGCAGGAACTACATGAAAGGGATAAGGAATAGAATGAGGAATGACTACTTCAACTCAAGCTGGTTTTGATTTGACAGTAGTTGAGGCCTGCAGCATCCTGGGTAAGTGATGTGACTATAAAGGTATTTTGGTACTTAACAAAAGAGGCTACAAGCTAAGCTAAAGCGCCACTCTATGACAGTAACACAAGATCTACACTGGTAGAGTTGTTTTTTTTAATTAAAACAGAGTGCCTAGGGGAGAAGGGTGGGATTGGACAATTGAAGGGTCCTGGTGACACGGTCCAATAGCTGTTCACCCTTAGGGAGTTCCCAGAACAGTGCTTTTTGTAATCAAGTGTAGCACTAACCTCCTCGGATCACCAAGGATGGCAGAATTAGCTTCGCCTTCTGAGAGGACAATGCAAGCTAATGTTCATGACAGGTTAGACATTTCAAATGGTGACTACAGATATGCCAGGTGCAAAATGGGGTCTAACAACAAAACATATATCCTTTTAACTGCGTACATAAAGAGGCCAAATCATATAAAACTATGACACAGGTGAAGATAATGTGGTCTCGAGCCACAAAGGAAATTGTTGTCGGCACATGAGCAAGCATTATGAGCTTGACTTCCTGTGCAGGCAGCAAATTGAAACCAGGTTCCTTCCAATGCAATAGAAGTAAACACCAAACCTTAAAGAGCTCTGACTCACTGTAATGATGCATTGTCTAAGCTAAACCATTGGGTTTTTGAATGTCCTTAGTTGTGTCCGGAATCATCTATTACTCGAGAATTTGGATTTTAACTTACTTCTAGACCATTAGAAAAGTATGTTCTATGTAATAATAATGTGAGTAGCATGAATGGAATTCGGAAGTACTACATAGGGATGCACTTGATCAGGTTTTTTTGCCCGAGTCCAAGTCATTGAGTATCTACCGATACCAAAACCCGATCAAAATACTTCAATAATACATAAAAAAAGAATAAAGTAGAGCGAAGAAACAGATCCAGGATGTTCCTTATTTTTTATTTAATTCACCTTATTTTAACATTGAACAACTCTGTTAACAAATAGAGCATTTCTGTAAGGTAGCTTGAACAATCAAGTAATAAATAACATAAATTCTTCACTTTTGGACTTTAGTGCACCAATAAATATAAAAAAAAATCTAGTATAAAAACAAATAGCACCTCAACTACAAAAAAACCCGGGAGGCAATCCCAAGTTTACATATCTCACAGTTTGCTACAGCAATGTTGTTATCATCTACTTTATACTACCTCCAGCCCGCAGACATACTCGCAATTTCCGCTTCAAGCTGCTTCCGTGTTCTACTTTGCCGGCATTTAACCATATATCAGACCCCCTAGTTTTTCGCGATTCCACGATTGCTGAATCCAATGCAAAATCAAACGAAGCGATGGAAAAGACAGGTGAAGATGAGATTGGTTAAAATCGATAAATTATTTCGTTTAATTCTTTCCCTGCAGTTAATGAGAGAAAACGCTTTCCTGACATTGACCAGCTTTACGGCAATCCGTGTCTTAGGTGTATTATGGTAGGGGAAGCCCTAACACATGTCCTATGTGTGACGATGTCAGATGATGCGGGGAGTGAAATCTGAGAAAAAGTAAGATCGTGGATAAAAATAAGTGTAATACAACCTTCCTTTGGCTTAATTCCTACCGTTTCAGGTCTTGTCTTGACAAGAGACCAAAATAAAGAAGCTTTTTTTTATTTATTTGTGTCATTGTTTCAGATTGCACACCTAACATATAGAGGTGTGAACCTACACTGGTCTCACAGTTCGGTTACGATTATCATGCCATCGATTTGGTTCAATTCGATATCTCGGTGCATCACGGTGCATTGACGATTCTTTCCTTACACAGTTTTTATTTTCTTCACAGGACAGCAATTCTTGTATTAAAATGTATAGATATATTTATATACTATTTGTAAAACAATTTTGTCCTTTAATACAAAGTCAGATATATAAACTGTACCTTTAAACAACACGAGCATTTATAGACCATTTTGAGGGATGTAAACAAAAACAATGGTCCTAACGTATTTCCTGTTTTACATTTTTAATTTCCATTGCTTCTGAGAATCCAAAAAGGTCCACATATTGATAAATAGTGTTATGACTGCTGATTTAAAATCAAGTTATGATTGAATTGCCTCTTGTTACAGTTAGGAAATAGTTTAACGTCAAGCAGGAAATGTTGATGGGCCAATGACATGACCACATTGAAATGGTCTATAGCAAATAAACAAATATAAATATCCCGCTCGCTTTCTACCAAGTTCTTTCTTACACCTCTTTGATTGGTCATGCGCTCAACAGAAAGGGCTGCGATTGGCTCTTACACGCCTGCGCTCTTCACAGATGCGCTCATGGGCCACAGTGAGAGAGAGAGAAATGGAGATTACTTTCATTCTCTTAATCGCTGTGAAATAGGGGCTTTTGCTGTAAGTGTCAGTGAAACAGAGTTCAGGAAACACACACGAAGTGAAATTGTGCAGTTTCAGAGTTTTTGCGTAGTTAGAGCGTTGTATATACTCGCGCTCGCCTCTCTCGCCATAGTAAGCTACAGCGACATAGCGCATGTGAGATAAATGACGTCAGTACATAATAACCGGTTATGATTATTACTGAACCGATACCGAATTGTCCGCGCCTGCATCGCGGTGCACAGAAGAAAAGATTAATTTTGACACCCCTACTAACATAGTAGGCTACCTAATATGGTGAATAAATATACCTTTTTTTACATTAATATATATATATATATATATATATCAAAAAATCTTGAAAAAAATAAAATAAAATAAATAAATACTATATATACCCGAGTCCTGATCGGGAGATTCCGATTCCGATCGAGTCTGAAACCGCGTGATCGGGCCCGATTTCTGTTCACATGATCAGATCTGGACATGCCTAGTACTACATCCTCCATTTGTCATTGTCATCGGTTGCGTTGCTTCACTTCCATTCATAAATTATTTCACGTAGCCTCATGGCTTAGCAAAGAGTCCATCGGCTGCACATTACGAAATCTCGCTATAAGTAGTAGGCAATCCAGAAACTTCTCGTCTACTGTTTTTCATATACTATACAGTATGAAAGTATGCAGCACAGGAATTTCTATACCCTACAAAATATGACTCAACCAGAAACTGTGTTCGTAGTGTCTAATAATTGGTCCTTTTCATCACAAGAGTAAAAGTTTCCAATCTGTGACAAAAAATAACTAGCCTGAGGTGTTATAAGTGGACTTCATATTGCGAAGTGTAACACTGAGCCACATACTACAGGGCTCCTGTTCATTTTAGCCGCTGCACTACAGCATTGTCATCTTCAGCAAGAGATGAGCATGGTGAAGTGGGGACTGAGGGGCGTCTCCCTGTTGAATCTGGAATGGTAATGAGAGACCGAGACTCCAATCAAACTGAATTATCCCAGACAGGCCTCTTCAATCACTGGTTGATTTACCCCACTGACGTTTTCTCTCTCCCCCTCTTACTTCTGTTCTTCCCATCACCCACCCGATGAAGGATAGCTGTCATGAATATTCCTTTAAAATCCCTCTTTAAATGAAACCCCAGCCCCAAGAGGACACCTGTTTTCATCCATGAGCGCAGTGAGTGGTGATGAGACCGGGGCCACAGCCATTGCCTTTCATTAGCTGGTCTTTGTGCTTTCCCGTCACGGCCACAATGATCCACCATTTACTGCTGATGAAAACAAATTGTGCACCGGGTGCTTCAATACAGGCCCAGATTGGCTAGCTCAAAATACAGCAAGACAAATCCATTACTCTGTAATATCTTTAGAATGGTAATAGTTTTATAAAGAAGGTAATGCTGCGCCACCAGCTCAATGTCAATATCTGAAGTCAACATGAGGGAGGCTGAGAGCAAACAACCGATTTGCGAATAAAATGCTTCTAGTATTAGCGTTATTATATCAATTAGAATTTATTCCACAGCAGTGCCTTAAGAGAAATGGTGCAAAAAATTAATTTGCGCACAAATCAGTGGTTTCATCGTTAAATATCAATAAATATTAAATGAAATGAAATATAAAGAAAAAAAGAGCAATTACATGCAAATGTCAAACTTGCCATGAAAAAAATTTGGTTTTCACCAAAACTACGAAACGGTTTCAACGTCACATCCATAACAAAGCTTTTTTCTCATAATTTAAAAATTTTTAAATAAAATCAAGTCAATCATTTTTCTTCTATAAAGAGTCAACTTTTATCCTTTTGATTGGCATTGTTTCTTTTGGGTTGTGCAGTGTAATTCACAGAATTTCTACAAAGTACGTTGTATTTTTGGTCACATCTATAACATCCATAATTATAATATAAATTTTTTTTACAGATTGATATTTTTCTGATTCCTTATGATGTTAACATATATAGGGTTGCATGGTATAATGCTACTTCGGTAGCACCGCAATACTATGGCTCTAAAATACTGGTGTGGCCACTGTAGTTTGTAAATGGTAGTACAGTCATCAACGATTCTACAATAGTTCAGGTGAGTTAATAATTAATGAGCCATTAAATCAATAAAATAAGCTATGGCCAAAAACACTGATATCTTCTCTCCTTTCCTATATTCAGTTAGTAGCCTATGATGTTGTTGACTGTAATAGAAAGATGGAGCCTAGGTGAGCGAATGGATTGATCAGCATGACGGCAAATTTATGCCAAAAATAACCGAGCGGACCGTTGATGTTTACACGCACTGTGAACTGCAAGAGGATAATTGCACACAGAACTGAACCTAGATGCAATGAAACGAGAGCCCGTAAGATTGTTGTAAACCATCATGTGTGCACCTCTCCTGTGGGCCCGATAGACGGTCTCGCAAGTTATTTCTCACAGCACACATGCGCAATTGTTTTTCTTTCTCTCAAGGCTGATTCTTCACTGACTCTTTTCTTTCCACGCGCGAACACTTTCTATTTCTATGCAATAGAGTTGAGCTACGGTTGCAGCCAGTGGTCAGTGAGAATAGCCGAGCACAGGCGGGACAGAGTTGAAAATGGAACCGTCAATTCAGATAAGTCGTAGTTTTCTGTAGTCGTGACAGATCATATGGTGCGGTCAATGATTTAATTTCTATTATTATTATTATTGCAGTAACAACACAACATTCACAGTATATACAAATAAAACACACAATACAAAGAGAAGAAATGGAAATGTACAGACACAAAATATCTGTACAAATTATAGGTTTTCAATAACAAGGGAATTATGAATTAAACTTATGTATTATAACATATACATAGTATTTGTGACAATTTGCTTTATTTCGCAGATTTGAGTTATGAATTAATACAGTATCGCAATACTACTTGGTATCGTGATACTTCAGCTGGTATGGTATTGTGGCCTAAATTTATGGTATCGTGACAACCCTATTAACATATACTTTATGTCATTTATGTTTGGAATTTTTATTGCAATGTCACATCCATAACACAGGAATTGCTCAGAAATAAAATGTAATAGCAAGACATCAGAAATAAATTATTATTACATGAAAAGCGAATTAAAATTAGCAAAAAGTTTGAGCAATGAAATTTATTTCATAAATTAAAGCAAAGTTGTAAAAAAATACAATAATTAAAAAGAATATCTTACAAAATTACTACAAATAAAGATTAAACAAATCTAAAGGTCAACTCTAAATATTAATAAAAACTATCATACAACATAAATAATATTTATATATATCACTGATGCTAATCTGCTTCATCTATAGGTTGCTTTTTAACACTTTGCTATGCAGCAACTATAAAAGTTCAAGTCTTTTTCCATCTATTTCCCAATTATCCTGGTGATTTCATGTCTTTCAACTAAAGTGGAGGGTGTTCATTATACATGAAGTAGAAGAAAGGAAAAAAGATGTCTTTCGAACAGAATCAGATCAGATAGTATTTAATTGTGGCTTTTATGAGTTGTGCTTTAATGCTATTGTTGCAGACTGGTTTTATCCAGTAGATAAGGCAGTGCGCTTTCAACTCTGATTTACACTTTCTGACGCCGCCTGCCTTTTTCTGCTGCCACAGCACAAAAAGTGCTTAGTGTTCCTTCCTTCTGAGGAGAAATTATACTAGGCAAAAAAATTTGAATTTAAAATCAAAAGGCGGCTGAAAAGTTGCTCATGAGATACTTAAGAAGTGACTATGGTGTACTGATGGACGTGTTTATCTGAAGAGGCATCATGGATCCCCTTGAAACATGCAAAAAAAAATAAAAAAAGGCAAAAACTTTACATTCAAGTATTTTAATCCCTGCTCATTTCTTGGTTTCTGATTAGCTTTACTTGTCTTCCCCTGCGACCTCTGAGAATGACAAGAAAAGTGTCCTCTGCGTTTGCCTCTGGTATAGGGCTCAGAGGACATCACCCCCACAAGACGAGCTCGGCCCGGGTCGACGGCCCCCGCTGCCTTTCTCCTACAGCGTAACAATGACTGCCCTCTGCGCTCTAGGGTGGAGGGCGAACTGATCCTGTTACACCATGACAAGTACCACAATCCCCCATTGAAGAGCACATATTCTCCCCCCTCTGCCTATACAAGAGCCAAGCCTATTCATTGCATTGTTTTCTTTCCAGCACATGACTTCTGCGTTGGACCTCAGCAAAGTCAGGTGTTCGAATATGACCTGGAAACCGCAGATTGCCCACACACTACGTAGCCCAAGTTCTTTGGAGTGCTTGCGTTCATTATATAAGAAGCCCCGAGTGAATCAATTGATCTAGCACCGATGTTGTAGCTTTCTATTGGGGTTAGAGAGACTAAAACCAATTATCTGAAATGTTATTTCTGCTGAACAGTGCAGAAGTCAAACTTCTGGGTCCCACAGCACAGGACATGGTGAATTAGATTCCAGGACCTTGTCTGTGAGTCTGCCAGAAAAGTAGGGTGCGGGCATCCAGAGGAGGATGTGGAGGGCTAGAGCTCTTCAGAACGTGTGGTTCAGGGAGGAGCCATCCAGACGTATGGCCCCACGGCTGTTGCGCACATTAATCATGTTTGGAGTACGAGCGGAAGGGAGGGGACGGGGTAGCCCCATCTCTGCATGTTTGCATGTCTGCTGCTGCACTGACGTGTTCACTGTCAGTCCCAGAGTCAGGGAGGGCTGGAAGACTAATGAGGTGCTTCTCTTTTTCTCTCTCGCTCTTTCACATGTCTCTCTTGCCCTCCAGAGGAGGGCGGCTGGGGAGGTGGGGAGCAGGGGATGACAGGTTGGTTATTTACTCTGCCTTTCATATTTGCCTTTTAGTTCTGTCGTTTTCCCCCTCTCTCCTCCAACCATTTTCCTGCAGTCATCTGTTCACTCAGCTGCCTGCGAGAAACCGGTGCCTAATGGGCCATATCAGCACAGCCACTGCAGGGAAACATAGGCCTGTCATTAGGCTATATTGAAAAAGAAGCCAGTAGGCAGGGAGAGGGGGAGTCGGAAGGCCATTGATATTTATATTGTGGACACATATCCAGGGCACTAAGATCAGCATGTGACGCCTTCCTGCAAACCCTGCTTTGAAAAAGGAGCTATCAATATTTCATCAAGAAATTCTTTTTAAGGTTGAAAAAAAAAAAAAAAGAGGTGGTCCTGTTCGCATGATTTGGGCGTACAAATTCAAGGCTGGCTAATGAATACTCCTTGTATTATTCAGTAGCCAAATCATTTTTGTCCCTCATATAAGAGTAATGATTGACAGAGAGAATGGGGATGGAAATACTTGATGGTAATCAACCATAATAGAGAGCGCAGCCATCTGCAACAGCATGAACATGCTCGTTTCTTCCATTCTGATCACATGACGGAGAACATAGCGTGCTAAACACCAGCAGTGATCTTAAGGTGGAGGAAGATGTTCTTGTGAAACTCATCTCGTTCTCTCTGATGTACTGCATCATGCGTTTTGTTTTCTTTTTCAGTGTTAACCACTTATATCAGCCTTGCACTATTCACTTCGGTTACTTGAGGGGGAGGCAGGATGTTTCAGAGGTGATATGCTGGGGAAACGTAAGAACAAGAGTCATGTTTTCCACAAGATATGCAAAGTCACAGTCCTTTGTAAGTCAAAGAGAGGTCAAAGCCTTGAGTCACGAAACATCTTAAAGTCCAGAGAGATTAGGACAAAAGATACAATATACTAGAGTTTACTTTTGAGCCATGTACTGACCTTGCAATGCGATAATCACAATAAATCTTTAATATATTATGTACAATAAAAACTCAGAACAAACAAAAATACACTGTTTGAGTCGGTTCATCAGTTGCCAAGATATTCTGGTGTAGGCATGGGACGATAACCATTTTCAAGGTGCACCGCGGTTTACAAAAGTAAAGGTTTTAAAACCGTCAAAATTTTCTGTTATACCATTTCTAAGGTATGTGTAGGATTTTTTTTTAGGTTTTTTTGTTTTGTTAGTTTTTTGGGACAACAGTATCTCCAGCAGAAAAGATATCTAAAGATGTCATTTAAAATTGTAAAGAAATCTGTGTTTCTAAAACTAATGAAGATAGCAGAAGTAAATGGTTAATTTGAATTACTTAGCCTGGCATGTTTACTGTTCCAAAATATTATAAATGTTTCTCAAAATAAAATATATTGGCTGCGTTGCAAAATTGCCTACTGCTCAGTAGGTACTGCATTTGAATTTAAACTTAATACTCGACCTATAGAAAAGTACGTTCTATACAGTATGAATGGAGCTCGGACATACTACATCCACCATTTTAGCATGATCACGTGACACCCGCTTCACTCTCATTCATGAATTCTCTCGCATTTCATCATAGGATACCATAGCGTCCTTCGGATGCACATTTCAGAATCTCACCGGAAGTAGTAGGTCATCCAGGTACTCCTTGCATATTGTTTTTCAATTTCTATGCATTCAAACATACTACTCGGCTCGTATACTGATTTTAGCCACTATATAGTATAGAAGTATGCAATTTTGGATGCAGCCATTGTGTTCAAAGCAAAAAAAAGTTCTTGTTTTTTACCCAGTCATTTAAAAAATATGTATTTTAGAGCAGTAATCACAATACCGTGAAACCCTGATATTTTTACTTGATGTTATCATATTGTTAGAATCGTAAACCAGCACATGCCTTTTCCCATGTCCACATCAAGAGCTCTGACAATCTATCTTGCTGATGTGTATTTAAGCTTTGGAGGGAATTAATGTTTATTCAGGCAAACAGAAACTGACCATGGCAAATTAGCATAACTCAGTCATTCCATCCTATGGAAAAAAGTGAAAACTGTAGGTGCTCATCCTCTTTTGAAAGTGCAGGGAAAAGGCAAGAACAAAAGGCACCTCAGTTAGTGGTGTGAACGTGTTTGAAGTAGAGAATTCACATACTTCGGAGCTTTACGCTCAAAGACCCATCAGTCCTTCAAAGACCCCTGCTAGACCTTCCAAGGCCCACTTGAGACAAACAATTAAATGCAAAAATAATGGATGTAGGCTGTGCTAAATTGTAGAAATCTGTGCAAAGGCAACTTGAGGTCCACATGCTCTGTCTGCTTTATCAAATCTCAATTTTTTGGGTTTGTTCTCAGGGGTCTAAACCTAAAAATGCAACTTCTGGTACCAATTAATGGTATTTTAATCAGATCAAATCTGACCTTTGAACCAGTCAACCCAATAAGTGATCCAAACAACTGGATCCTGCTCGCAGCTGAATAAATATGCATGGTCAGGTAGACTTCCAGGATCTTTGTGCAAATATACTTATAAAGGCAGTAAAATGAGAGCAAGAAGGTGCCTAGAATCTTACAAATACACACATGTGGTGTAAACACTATTTTAAACATATATTTTAATAGATGTTTTTAATTTATTAGACCTATTTCTTTCTAATTGTTTTAAATAAATACATTTATCATTATTAATAATTATCAATCCTTATAGTATGCATGCTTTTAAGAAACCACATCACAATATACACAGAGAGAGAAAGACTAAAAATCCCAACCTTTCATTCAATAATTGTAAATTGACATGCTACTACCCATTAACCGACATGAGGATAAATAAAATGTTTGTTTGTTTTTTAATAAAAAATGTAAATCTCAAGGAGTCAGTGATAACTGTGATTTAGGCAGAAAGCAACTAAAAGGTAAAGGTTGCTGAAACAGACAGGTACAAATCAATAGCATAAGATGAAGCTATTCTAAACGCAGAATTAAATAATGGGGGAAAAATGGCTTCAGAATCAATACAAATCACACAGAGACCTTTAAAGCACACAGTGCTAATGGTGGGGCCTTCAGAGCACTCGTGTGATTGGTGGCTGGCAACGAGTCAAGCTAAAACAGGAACTGCAATGGAAGGGTTTGTACGGCTAGAGTAAACACACGTATGAAGTGATGGCTTTAAAAAGTCCACAACCTCCCATGTGACATTTGCATAGAAGTTTGCACATTGCTAACTGCCACCGACTCTGGGCCTCTTTCTTTCACCCTCTGGCAGGATATTTGACCTCATCTCCAATACACATTATCCTTCCTCTCTCGTCCAGACTGAGAAAATTAAGTTTCCATGTGAACTGGCCACAAAAACTCCCCGCACACAAAATCTCAGCTGGATGAAAGGCCTTCTGTGGGGGAGGGTAGCTGCCTGAGTGCTGCTTGAGTTTCCTGCACTCCACGTTTAGTGTTACAGCCCCAGATGTAAGGATTTTCCTCCACGTCTTTACAAATTGAAGGTAGGGGCCGTCCTCTATTTTCTGCCTGCCTAAACATAGCATGTCATAGTATATGATTCCATTTCCTCTGCGCAATCTCACCTCCAAACCAATTTTTCCCCCTTCCTCTGTTCTCGCTTGGCTGATTTGCCTTCTCCTTTCTCTCTTTTTGTTTCCTCTGGAATTCTCTTACATTTGTTAGGCAATTACAGCCAAATGAGGCCCTATTAGGCATGTCTGGAGGCCCTTCTTTAAAGAAGAGCAACTCTCAGCGGCCTCTATCTCTGACAATGACACCCAAACAGAGAGGCAGGCAGGAGGGAGGAAAAAGAGAGAGAAAGAGAGAGAGAAAGGGGGCACATCCCTCTCAGCGATAAAGTAAAAAAGGTTTACAGCACTTCCAAACGCTTTGAAACATGTGTATCTTGTGTAAATCTGAGCTTTAAAGTCTCGCCAGCCATATTCTGCTCCTCCCTGTGCATAAAAGCATAAAAGTTCCATTAAAGCTACTACTTCATGACGAAATATCGACAAAATAATCAGCCGCCTGTGCGCAGAGATCAAAGAGGTAAAGCTGCTATCATAAGGGACCTTTAACAGCCAGCACTTTTCAACTAGGATTGTGAGGGGCAATAATGCATAATGAGTGAATGTGCATATGCACGCAACACACTGAGTTCCAATAAAATGCAGATAAGCCGCAGCAGGGAGACGAGCTCGCACAAGTGCACGCTGCAAGCCCAGCTGCACGTGGGTAGAGTATGGACGGGAACCTTGCCTCTGGCTCAAAACCGGAGCTCCATTTTGCAGAAGCAAAGGCACTGAACTAAACCGATTGCCCCAAACACAGCTGTAAAGCAGATCGGACCAAGTCTGAGGAGTGCATTGCTGATAAACTAAAATCACAGGGTATGGGGCAGGCTGCGGCAGAATTCAAAGAGGGCAAGGTCGCAATTGATTTCAGACCCTGGGTGGGTGCCAAATCCAATGAGGGAATAAAAAACAAATCACATTTTGTGCAAAACACATATAGCACAGCAATGTAGAGGCTTTTCTATAGCCGCACCTTCAAAAACATAATCGTGTATGAAACTGTGTCACTTTATGTTATCAAGTCTGAGCTCAGCGCTCGGAAACGAGGGCCTGATCAAAGTCTCTGACAGGTCTTTTGTCCTGGAATGCGGCGAGTTGTTTTTCACCTTGCTCCAGTCGCCGCTGATTAGCTGACAAGCCGACGAACCACCCTCTCCCCATTTCCAAATTAATTTCCCTCCTTTGATAAAGACAAAGGGGGGGAAAAAGTGTTTAATGGCCGTGTCCTTCAAAACTAAGAGTGCTAATAAGTGTGAAAAGGAGATTTGTTTAAGTGATTTTCTTTGAGACTTGCAGGCATGGAATTAATTACCTTGATTAAATATTGTCTGTACGGCTGATGAAAGATAGAGCAGAATTAGCGGTCCCTTGTTGAACTTGTATGGTGCTGAATGAGATGTGTCCCGATTACAAAGACCAAAATGATGGCAACACTCAAAGGAGACAAAGAGCTAAAAACAGGCCCAGTGACATCACAGAGAAGCCACAGGCCTAATGCTTAATGGCCGCCATTCTCCAAACTCAAACCCTCTCTCATGAGTTTAAACAATAACATACCCCATTACTAGTTTGTCCACATAACCGATTCAGTTTAAGTTCAAATCACACATTCTAACCAACACACCGTTCTGTTATAATACTGCTATGTGTGTGTATTACAAAAGGACTGAGAAAGAAAACCATTTCCAAAGTGAATGGCATTGTGTCCAATGGCAAAAGGAAAGTTGAACTCTCCAAAACAACCTGAAGTCTTCTGAGTCACTTGGCAGAGGAGTAACATAAATCAATTCAATGCTTGCCTAGGTTTTACAGAGGCACTAAGGAAACTGAACAATCTCTCAGTGGCTCTTCTAGCCATAATCCCACCGAACTTTTGCCTCCTAAACACAGAATAAGGTTTTGTAAAGGCTTCACATCACAGCTTTGTGCTCCATTGCGAAAAGCTATACTCTTAAACACCCTTCAACCCCCCAAACACACACACACAACGACAACCCCCACCCTTCTGTGAATGAGGGGAGTTTTCTACAGCTGGGTAACAAAGCATGACCCAATAATCCTCAAGCCTGACTCAAAGCTAGAACCTCCTCTCTAAGGACTTTATAAGACAGAGGCTGTGGGCCGGGGTGGGGTGGCAGAATTACACAAACATAAACGAGAATTAATTATTCTTATCAAATCAGTTTCCTGTAACAAGCTGCCCGCCACTAAATATTTGGGGCAGAAAATTTGACCATTCAGAGGCTAACGATGAATTCAACATCATCCACATCCCCAGGCTTGGGTGTTCCACTACTGCTATGGCTTCTGGAAAGAGTACAAATTATGTTGTGAACTTCCTGGCAAACTTCAGAGTAAGCCTGGCTTAGCGTGAGTTCTGGGTTTGAATCTTTGAGAGCTTGCATTTCAGCTAACATGCTAAGTAAATGTTAAAAGCGGTTTACATTTTGTTGTGGTGTGTTTGGGAGTTTTAAAAGAGTCTAAACTCTGGCATTTAAGGAGTTAATAGTAAAACAAAAAGGGGTACAAAGAGAGTTTATTCAACCATGCATAAGAGGATCTTGCAGACACACACCCACATGGGCACATTTTTTCGACTACTCATGGTTAAGGACGCAAGATATTCGCCTATCAGATACACACGTCCAGTTCGTGGTTTGTGTATCTGTCAAAAGAACACAATCTGCACCCACAGAGCAAAACAGAATGTAATTAAACCTGCTTTATCTTAGTTATCAAGTGGTGACGTCCCCTCACTGTCAGATGCCTGATCTATCAAGGATCTGTTCTGTTCATTGTTCCTTTAACAATTCAAAAGATTGTGTTTACTCACACTTAAAGGGATAATGTATAAAAACTCAAGCAGATATCCAAATGCACATAGCTCCTACAATCGCCTATTGTCGTTAGAATTAAAGATTTTCACTAAAAACACTTGACAGAACATTATTAAAATAGTATAAGCCTAAAATACTAGGCCATGGGCAAAAAAATAGTGATCAAAATAGAAACTTTACACGATGATAGTCACTTTTAAAAACGCAAAAAATAACTTTAGCTAATGTGGAATTTTTGATGTGATGTGGAAAAGGGGTTACACTGACTTGTGAAGGGAGCTTTTCAAGGTTGCTAAATAAGTGCTCATGTTATTTCATTACAGCTAGGTTATCACGTTTCCACTAACACTGGCCTTTTAAAAGGGACACAGTGGATCTTTGTGAGAATAAATGAATCATGGCTTCATTATTGAATTAGTTATATGTATACTTTCACTACTCTCATAACACCTACAATTATTGGAGATTTGGGGCTTCCTGTAACTGCTATTTCAAGAAAAGAAAGCTTACATTATAGGAAAATTGTGGCTGGCCTCTAGATGACTGATTTTCTGCTTTATCCTGTTAGTACGTGCTATATAGGCTAAATATTTAATATCATGAATGGTTTTGTTGATCTTAACTAAACCCTCAAGCCTCAAACTGTATAAATACTGTATTTGGCCTTAGAAGAGAAGTGCAATTTTACGACTTAAAATGTGCACTTCATTAATCATTTTGTGCTTTGGAAACAACAAAGGCCTGCCTATTATTTTTTTTTATCACTTTTTCCTTTCGTTCACGATGGTGTTTTACCAGTATGTTTACTGAAGTGAAGCGAGTGGGGGAGGAAAATGTATAGACATTTGGGCAGCCATTGAAACTGCCTTCGTGCTCTAAATACCAAAGCCTTTTCGAGTTAGTTTCACAATTTTTCGATTTAGTTTCGTTAAATGAAGCTTGAAAAGACAGTGACAGGCTTCTGTGGTTTAGAAAAACATCTTTTTATACCGAAAAACTGCCATTCGGCTAACAGAGAAGAACTAGCCCGATGAGACGGGGGTATTGAGCTATTGTGCTGTAGCCTCTACGAGGACAACCCAACGACACATTTAGCCGAATAGTACGGTTTTTACTCATTTTGACGCTTATATCAAAAGAAGACCTTCGAAAAAAACAACGGGGAGCTAGATAAAGTCTAAGCACATGTATTATCATTCGTTTTACTACGGCAAATAAGCGTCCTTTGTCTTGACCAACCAGCATATAAACAAAAGATATGGGATTTGGATTCAAGCGGATTACCCTGGACTTAATTATATCAAGAGACCCAACAACCGTCAAGCAAACACACGTACGCACAGAAAAGCTAATAATTTACCGAAAACTACTTTAAAAGGGAATATTAGCAACAAAAAACAACGCGATGTGCTACAACAGAGATTCATTGTGACCAGCACGTTAGTCTTTTCTTCCTCGCGACCTGGGAAAGAATGTTCCGTTTCGACAGACCTCATTGTGTGATTGTTCAAACACAAACTATTTCGTATCACAATGTGTCCTTATGTAACTTATAGTGCATATAAGCGTTTTACGAAGTGTAAAATGAACACTATAGCCAAAAATTCCCGAGAATTCCACATTAAAGCCATTCCAACATGCCCAAAGGGAAGCCCTTTAATTTTTAAAACGTGCGCTCCGTTTCTTTTGCAATACGGCAGGCATTTAAACGCTTCCCTCACTGGCAATGAGAATCGGTATTTAGAAACAAAACTACTATATTTGTTTCTAAACGAGGCCACTTCATTTTTTTTCTGAGAGAAACTTCGTTTGCTGGAAAGTGAAACAAATATCTCGAATGTAACTTCCAACAAGCTGCGGACGGTTGAACTTACCGACTTGTAAGACGTTGTCCACACAACCAGTTTCCAAAAGCCGGATTCCCCGGCGGAAAGGCAGTCCATCTCCGGTACCCCCGGTCCCTGCGCTGCCTGTTGTGTTCGTAACCCCTCCGGGGACTGTACCAGATCCAACGGACGAGCTCGAGCCCACTACCGGACCCTCTTCACCCGCCACTCGGCACTGAAACGACGAATACATACATATTTCCCTTTCGTTCCTCGGGAACGACCAATACACGATACGGCGTTGAACCGGTTCGGGGATCCGCTCGAAGCGCTCCTCCACCCTCTCGAAGGCCCATTTCTCCGCGACGGCCTTCGCAGCGCAGTCCAGTAGAGATTCCGGGCAACGGAAACGAGAGTTCGGAAATCCCGGGCCAGGCCCCGGACCCGGTCCTCGAGGAGCAGGACGCAAACACGGACGCTTGCTGGCCGGGGGTAGGGAGAGGTGAAGCGGCGGCTGAGGCAATAGTTCTCCACGTCCCTCCGCCATGACAACCAAATAAACACTGAAGCGAGGACCGCGGCTCTGAAGCGCACAGACGGAGGCACCGCACAACGGGAGGGTCGTCACTTCTCATACGTCACTACCAATAACAAACGCGCTCCAGCCAATGGCGAGGACTCGCTGCACCGAGGCGATGCGCATGTGTGCGCTGAAATGACAGGAACGGTGTTGATCAAACAGACTGTTTGCTTCACAATCCTCTGTATTTTCAACCCGTGCGCTTAAAACAAGTCAGCGATCTGCTGCAGTGTGACCAAAAACGGCCTCTAAGACCATTTGCTAGCACCATTTGCTAGCTCAGAAAAACGAGCTTCTTTAAAAAAAAAGCACCTTTATATCTCAACCTTGCCTTACATTCTCTAAATGTTCAAGACGTGTGCAATGCATGTTTACCCTTCAAGCGCCATAAAAAAGTGTAGAGAACTTTCCAGCTGCCCTTTTAATTTGGTGTGACAAAAAGTTTGAAATGTTTTTATGATAATGTAACTCTTGACAGATGTCTACTGCCCACCCTGGTGGCCAAATATATAATGTCAGTTGATTGGTGCTGTCAAAGTCCATCTAATCAGGATTAGAAATATAAATACTTGAAATTAATCATGTAGATATATTAGAAACGTTTTTTATAGATATATTTTTTTTGTTCATGAGCTCAAATTGTCTAGTAATGCATTTAATTCATAACCTTAGAACAGTATTTTCCACTTTCACAAATATTTTAAAAGTAATTATATTCTGAACAGAAATTTGAAGATCACTTAAACACTGCTTTAAGCTATAAAAATATTTGTGTTTTTGTTCTTTTGGATTCAAAATATGTGATACTGATATATGGAGTAATAACTTTTTGTTATGTGTATTGTCAAAAAAAAAAAAAAAAAATTTATATATATATATATACTAGAATTTATCAACTGAAATATTTGTTGGCTAAAATATATTACACTAATTAACTGGTAATTGTCTTCTGTTTCATTGTTTTACTGTATTTTGCTAATGAGCAACGAAATTCTTTGGTAAAACTTAGTAACAAAATTTTACCTGCTGCTTTAAAAACAAAGTAAACTCAACTTGAATGTAACCTTTGTTTTAACTCAGTTTTGTAATATATGAAAATAAATGATGACATTTAATTCAAAATGTTTAGAAACTTAACTTGTCATGACAAAAAAGGTTAAATTAAATATTAGGATAACTTCATAGGGCTATTATGTTTCTTTCAAATTGTTGCTACAATATCCTACTTCAGCTAATTTGTGTTAATGAACTGTACACTGTTTTCCTGGATGCGTTCCTATACAAAAAGCGACTTTTAAATAGAAATTTACTCTGAAAATTTCACGTGGATAACCTAGCCAGCCTAATGACAACTATCCCTGATCTCCATAAGAGTGCAAACACATTGTCACTGATATCAATTTATTATATAACATTCCTGTTTCACAAAACACACTTTGAGCTTCTTTTGAAAGTCTACTTCTCACCCTACCAGTTCCCTCTATCCCACACTTTCATGCTGTTTTGCTGAACGCACCAAAGGAACTTTACCTCCTGCCCTGTGAAGACAGTTCAGAGTTTTTTTTTAGCATCTGCTGGTTAATGTGTTGCACAAAGAATACTGTTTCCATCTCAGCAGCTGTTTATGAACACTATTTATTCATATATCACACATTAAAGTGAATATTTTACAAACATATTGTGTGCAACAATGTCTGCATCCCAGACAACAATATTTTAATGATTCATAAAAGACTGACCCTTTGAGATTAGACAAGGCTATAAACATTTACGATCGTGTTTTTCAATAGTATTACAGCACACTGTGAGTGCATGAGTGGAAGTAATTGAACTATGTTGTTTTCATTAGCATTTGAACCCAGAAATTGATGGATGACATCTCAATTGGATTGTTGAGATTGTTTAGGCCAATTCACACCAAGAAAAATAAATATAAATTTAAAGGTGCAGTAGGTGATCTGCCAAAATGCTGTCTGTTAGCATAATAGCTTTTTTTAAACAGTCCCTCCCCTGCTGTCCAAAGCCATGCCTCCTGATATCACAAACGTGCACCTTAAAGATGACAGTGGACAACACACTAGATCAGGGATGTTTCCTGCGTAGTTTAGCTCCAACTTGCTTCAACACACCTGCCTAGAAGTTTCTAGTATACCTAAAAAAAAAAAGAAAGAAAAAGAAAAAAAGAGCATGATTAGCTGATTCAGGTGTGTTTAATTGGGGTTGGAACTAAAATATGTAGGACACTGGCCCTCCAGGACCGAGTTTGGACAGCCCTGCACTGGATCATGTCATTTACCAGTTCGAAAACTTTATGGTACTTTATAATACTACAATTCCCATCAAAAAAATATTAAATCTAGCACGTTTTTAGTAAAACTTGTCATAATGTGCAATATTTCATGCATGCAAGGATGGTCTCACTCTCGCATGTGCGTTGCAGGGGTGCTCAACCCTATTCCTGGCGATCGACCTTCCTGCAGTTTTCAGTAGCAGCCCTTATCAAACACACCTGCCTGTAATTATCAAGTGCTCCTCACGTTCTAAATAATTGGTTCAGGTGTGTTTGATCAGGGTTGGAGCTGAAATCAGCTGGAAGGTCGATCGCCAGGAACAGGGTTGAGCACCTCTGTCCTAAAGCCACTACTGTATGTTTAGTGGTTGGCCAGCAGGGTGCAGGAATTATATTTATTACTAAGCCATACTTACATGCTATTTCAGATCGAATATTCAAAGTAGCATGGTAAACAATATAGGGAGCGTGTCACATGTTGTCATTGTTCAAAAATGAACTAATGTGATGTCAATATAAAACCAACTTCACCTCAGTAAAAGCAAGCTAGGCGGAATAGAACTATTTACTGATGTTTTCTTGTTAAACTAAATAAAAAATCTACATTATTGATGTTGTAAAAGATCCCTTATGAAATTGAAAAGTCACATCAATCGTTTGCCGGATGATTTCAGTGGTTGAACAGCATGTCTATGCATATAGCCCATTTGTAAAACAACAAAATCTACATAATCTTTGCGTGAAGCTAAAATGGTTTTAAAACATAACATGTCTAAAAGAAACACTTCAGCCATGGTGTCATCCTTCCTCCAGTGTGCAAAAGTTACTCCAATATTGATTCAGGATTAAAAAGTTGATTCAGCATTTGTTTTTACTACTCTCACTCTGGTGTGCATGTCATGAACATGGCGCGCCTGCACGCACAAACGGCAGAGCTGCATGAACAGGTGCACAGATATACAAATCTACATTTGTTGACAGACAGTTTGGGCTACTTATCATAAGTATGGGAATTATCGCTCCGACATATGTAAATTGGAAGGAAAATTTTGTCTTATGCCTTACCCAGAATAATAAAATCCATTTACTTTAATCATTACTATAGAAATGTGAAGAGACTTAACCAGCACAACAAAAAAAAAAAGTGTTTCTGAAGACAAATCACCTACTGCAACTTTAGCTACAGATACTTTGGAATTATAAGGTTGTATTTGTATTCCGAGTGTCACGGTCTCACAATGAAGACAAGGATGGTTATCTCTTTTAGTCAATTTATTTAAAACCGTGTGGATAAGTCAGCAGGAGAAGCAGGTAAGTTATATTCGTGGAATGAAAGCAGTCTTGTAAGTGGTTCATAAGGTAAACAAGACCTTCATTCAACCACCAGAGTACATAGTCACTTCCCTTAGTCACAGCACGTGCATCCACAGGTTAGGAGAATCATCCACAGGAGAAAGGGAAACATCCATAGAAGAAGGCGAGGAGGGGAGAAGGTGAGGTGAACCATCTGACTTGGATTCCAACCGAAGATCAACTGGAAAAGGTGAGTGTTTATAGAGACTGGTGATTGCTGGTGTAGGTGTGTGTTTTTAGAATTCTGGTGATTGTGGGATGATGGTGAGGGAGGACGGTGATTGGAGCAGCAGGAGCAAGCAGGGGATGTGACACTGAGTGGCTTTGCGATATCGAGCTTTAAAGGAGCACTTTTAGCTTAGCTTAGCATAAATCATTGAGTCAGATTAGACTATTAGCATTTCGGCCAAAACATTCAAAAAAAGAGTTTCAGTAATTTTCCTGTTTAAAGCTTGATGCTTCTGTAGTTACATCGTGTATTAGGACAGACAGAAAATGAAAAGTTGCTATTTTCTAGATATACTTTCATTCTGGCGTAATAATCAAGGAGCGGTTTGTACCATGGCTGGAGTAGGCTCAATGATTTTACACAGCGCTGTTATGTATTCCCAAAGTCCCTTCAAGGCAAGTTATTTCACTCGGCGGCCATCTTTGAAACGTCTCTTGGGCAGTATGCTCGGGCTTTCTGTCTGAATGGAGAAACATCAAATTCTCCAAAACTGCTTGTCAAGCTTACCGTTGAATTTCATATCAGGAATCACTAATAAAATTGAACAACAAATGTCTCTTTAGTTTCATTTCTAAACGTCCATATCACTCAAAATCTGCAGAAACTCACATCTGGTCCAAGCCCCTCCCCCAAAGTATCATCAGTCTATAACGATCGATGATTGGCCCCCCCTACTAGAAGGCGGGTTTTTTACTATATATAGATTGATGATTGGCTTCTGTACTAGTAGGCGGAGCTTTATTCACCATTCTGGCAGTTACACTTTTCCCATTTCAAAAAGATACCACTGACATGTCTTGTGTATTCTATAGCAAAGTCCCTTTAAGGCAAGTCATTTCACTCGGCGGCCATCTTTGAAATGCCTCACGGGCAGTATGCTCAGGCATTCTGTTTGAATGAGGAAACACATCAAATTCTCCAAAACTACTTGCCAAGCTTACAATTACATTTCATATTATGAATAACCAATAAAATAAACAACTACTGTCTATTTAGTTTCATTTCTAATTTCATAGCTGATTGGCTCCTGTACTAGAAGGAGGGGCTTCATTCGCCATATTGACAGTTACACTTTTCCCCATTCAAAATTATACGAGTGACACGTCTTGTGTATTACATAGTCTTTGTCTATAGTCTTTGGTATTACCTACAGTAGTTGGGAATTATTTCCAGTTGCCACATAAAATCATTATGCTGAGAGTTAGCTTTAAATAAATGGTTGAGGTGATAATTCAATGATTTATGCTAAGCTAAGCTAAAAGTGTTGGATTCAAACTGTAAAACTCAATTGTTTTGTCAAAAGTGGAGTGTTCCTTGAAAGTTTTTACATTCCATTTATGGAAATCCTCTATTTGAATAATAAAATTTTGACAAAAAATGTTAGATAATACCTTGTAATTCCAAGGTTATAATTACAATAGTTGTGATGTCATTAATATTCTATGATTTCTTTATTAAGGGTCATTGTGGCGCAGTGGGTAGCACGATTGCCTCACAGCAAGAAGGTCACTGGTTCGAACCCCGGCTTGGTTAGTCGGCTTTTCTGTGTGGAGATTGTATGTTGTCCGTGTGTTTCCTCCGGGTGCTCTGGTTTCCCCCACAGTCCAAAGACATGCGCTACAGGTGAATTGAATAAGCTAAATTGTTTGTAGTGTATGTGTGTAAATGAGAGTATATGGGTGTTTCCAAGTGTTGGGTTTTGGCCTGAAGGGCATCTGCTGTGTAATACATATGCTGGATAAGTTGGCGGTTCATTCCGCTGTGGCGACCCCTGATTAATAAAGGGACTAACCTTGTAGCGAATGAGCCTTTAGTGTTGATTTTAATTTGTTGTTTTTTACATGTTCTCTGTAGTCATTATATACCTTTTAGATTTGCAGGACAGGCACCGAGCACATATGATATAATATTGCCCACAACATTATTTGAGATTCTCTCTTGTCTTCATTCACATCACGCATAGCCTGAGGGCCACTGACAACTTGGTGATATTTGTATGTTGTCTTCCTCTGCTGACATGCATTTTGTAAAGTGTCATGTTAACGCCACAACCCGCGAATTGATGGAATTTAGTGAAAAAATCCACAAATGAACCAAACTGAAACTTGACATCTCGTCCATTCATTAACACAAATGCATATTCTCCGCATTTGGCTCTAAACACTGGGAACGCTGGTAAGATTGTTTGTTTATATGTTTATTTGTCTGCAGCCTCTCAGGGAACCAGAACAGCAGGTGTGGGGAAAAGTAATGACAGGACTCCATTTTACTGGCTGTCACATCCCAGCATGCTCGGCGCTGTCCAGTCGAGTGCACCGACTGAAAGATGACAAGCTGACAGCTCACCACACAGGATACCAGGCGTCTAATGACATTCTGTGAGTCCTCTGTGTGAGTGTGTAAGTCTGTGTGTGTATGTGTATATGTATATGCATGACAGTCTGGACTGGAAGAGGGAGTCTTGTCACTTCTGCTGCTTTTCAAAGTACCCCGGGCTTCCAGAGTACGGAGATGTCCTTGAGGGCAGAGACATTTTTTTTAAAAGCACAGCACCCCACATACCGACCATGACAGTTATTATGGAGGCGAATCGAAGACTATTGGAAATTTGTATCAAATATTTTCATTCAAAGACAGCACAGCTGTGTTACAGTACTGATTACATCTGATTCAAGTGCTTCCCAACCTGATTTTTCTTCTTCTTCAGGATTGTTCGTCTGGGGGAATGTTGCCACATCAACACAAAATCGAACAATGGACCAAAATATAATGGTGCTGGACGCTACTAGTTTCCAAGGCAACAATTGTGACAGATTTGGGGGAGACAAGACAGGTAATTGGAAAAAGATTGATGGGGTACAAGAGAGTGGAAAAAAACCCTATCAAAGGAGGTCTCTCTGGGAATAACAACAATACAATAAAGGGTCTTGCATCCTCTTGGACCATCAGCGGCCTCCTGTCCATCTATTTTCAGGCCCAATTCAATGGCTGCAACACATCTGTCAGTCTTCCGTCATGTTTGGGTACACCAAAAAAATGGTGTATCGTTAAAATAAAGTGGCAGCTAAATTAATTCATCCGCATGTAATATCTCGAAATTGTCTGTCTGTTTCTTCGCACAATTCCATCACTTGGTGAAAAATGTTGGTAATTCTTACAGGAAAAAATGGCAATTTTATTAACTGTGATTAATCTTACCATATGTAAAGTAATTATTAGTGAATAGTTTAACATAGCATTATTTGTTATTTACTTTTTAAATGTAAAATTATTATACTTTTTTAATTATTTACAAAATTACTGTTTTAAGAAGTAGAAAAATAGGAACTGCCATATCATTTTCAGCAAAAAAAAAATAAAAAACAGTAAAATGACAAACACTAAATACTCGCTGGTATCGCAGCAGATAATATTATTATGATATGGCAGTTCATATTTTTCCACATATTTTATATATATGAAATGATCAAAGATCTTATATAACTGACGCTACAATTTGCACAAACTCACCAAAATTCGACAATAGAAGATTGGAAAAACGTTACCTGGACTAATGAGTCTCGATTTCTGCTGCCACATTTAGATGGTAGGGTCAGAAACTGGCGTCAACAACATGGAAGCATGGATACTTGAGTTCATTGTACTCAGATGGCCTCCATAGTCACCAGATATCAATCCAATAAAGCACCTTTGTGATGTGGTGGAACAGGAGATTTGCATCATGGATGTGTAGCCGACAAATCTGCAGCAACTGCCAATATGTCAATATAGAGCAAAATCTTGGAGGAATATTTCCAGTACCCTGTTGAATCTATATATCTATATATATATATATATATATATATATATATATATATATATATATATATATATATATATATATACACACACACACACTCACTGGCCACTTTATTATATATTGCCGTGTTTACAGAAAAAGTAATAGAATTTGTATGAGAGTATTTATTCATTTGTTTGATTGTTAATATATAAAGAAAACAATTATTTTGCATAATGTGTACAGTTTTTTTTTTTGTTTTTTTTACTGTTTTTTCTTGTTATTTTATACTTTTTTTAAATAAAAAAACTGCAGGCATGTGTAAAATTACTGTACACATATTAGTGACTATAAATAATGATAAATACATAAATATATGTTGTTCATATATAAGCAGGCCTACATTTTCTTCGCACAATGATTGCAGAAATGTTGCCGTAAAATTCTGGGCAACTTCAGTAAATTTAACCATGATTAAGATGATCATTTGACACCACTTCTTCTGCTCTCTTGGAGTTGGCGAAGTCAAGTAGGGTGTTGCTTAGCCTGACACAGTGTCTAAGAATGCAGAGAAGCCTCTAGGGTTAATGTTTGCGCCTGCGTCACCGACGACTCTCCGTCGATCATTTCCAGCACAACCAACCCAAACAAGCACGAGCATATGTGCATGAGATTCAGAAGCCTTGAACGTCCTTCCTCTCTCCATACCTACGATGATGTCAGCAGGATCAGGGCAGGTTGCGGCTCTTAGCAGTGCGGCGGTTGAAGAGCGAAACAATGGCGGTGTTGATAGAGAAACCCAGCTCCACCTGTAGGGCCTGATTTTTATCTCCCCTCCCCCAGGCTCTTCTTGTCATCGCTCTTTGCGGCGTTCATTAAACGCAGTCAGACTTGAGCAGCAAAGAAGAGCCCAAGTCACCCATGTGAGAGAGAGAGGGAGGAGAGAAAAAAAAGGAGAATTACCTAAGCCTTTTGTCTCTCAGAGTGTGGCTCAGCTAATGTCTTGAAGGCATGCTGGTCTCTTCACAAAGCCTTCTCCCCAAACAATAGAGAAGACAGCATGTAGTTTGGCATGCAAAACGTATAAAGCCAAGGCTCTTTGTTGCCTGTGGTGAGAGGTTTTCAGACTCATTTGGTCTGTTTGATTGGGCTGATAAGATGTCTGTCAGGGTCAGGTCAGACTGAGCATTTGTTGTGCTGACAGTGTGATGATTGAGACATTGGTGTCAATTAGGTGTTTGCGTATTGGGCTCGGCATAAGAGCTACAGTGCTTTAGCATGGCGGCTTCCTCCCACAAGTGTGCCAGCGTCACCTTCTTTTTATGCCTCCTCTTTGTCTGTGTATTCCTCACTCTGGCTGAATTTATGAGTGCGTCCGTCCTCGTCGGCGGACGCTTCTTCTGTGTTCACACTCGAAGTGACAGAAGCTCTTAGCCCCTCTTCACACATCCTCACCCTTTTCCCTCCTCTGTGTCTTGCCCTCTCGCTCTCTCGTTCACCTTCTTCCTCCCCCAGTTTGTACTCTTTGTTGTGGCCTAAAGCTATTTAAGGGTGCAGGATGGAGCTGGTCTCATGAGAGGCCCTGGACAAATAGTAAGAGTGTTTACTGCGGAGGCACTGATATGTCCTTTGGGGCTGAGCTGAACTGAACGTGCAGCTGCAGGAAAAAAGCACGGTACAAGGCCTTTGTGCTGTCCCCTTTCACCTGTCCACAGGAATCCTCCTTAAACCAAGGGCATATTATTTTAAGGAATTTGTACTTTACTTGAGGGCTGTTGAGCTGAATGCTTTTACTGAAGCACATGTCTGAGGAAACAGTCATGCTTCGTGTAGCAATGAAGACTCGAGAGTAATGGCTGCCGATCTTCCAGCTTCGCCATCACAGGAAAAACGTTATTCAAGTAGAACCTGGTTGTTTTGAATTGCAATATTTCATTGCTTTATTGAGTTTGGATTGTATAAATAAAGAATGTGAGAATAACCATTCAAACTTCAGAAAAGCAGAGGCCTATGTTGTTTAAAGTACATATTCAGGTCCCTTTAAGCAGGAAGAAATGCATCAAAAACAATGCACAGTTTTGTACGGGAGTATAATGGGAACCTCAAAGTAAAGTTTTCCCTACAATTATTTGAAGAGATATAGTTGTTTAAAGAAAATACAATTTTTGGGTAATTTAGGACTCATTTATTGTATATTTACATTTATACTGTGCTTCAGAAAAGTAGAGTAACAAGAAGCTTATGATGTTGTTTTATAAAGCTGTTCTTGAAAGCATTGTCAGGTATGGTATCACAGTGTGGTTTGGCAACCTATCTGTACAGTGTAGAGCTAAGTTGATGCATCTCTTAAAGACAGGATGGAAAATTGTTGGGCACGATAAATATTTTAATTCTGAAGTTTTATGAGAATTGTGTCCTTAATCAGGTGGAAAGGATTCTGAATGATCCAACTCATTTTTGTTTCCACATTATGAACTGCTTCCCTCTGGTATGAGATAAAGGGTCCCTAAATGTAGGTTGAACCGATATAAGAAATCCTTTGTACCTGTTTTAGTGGGTTTATTTAACAAGAGTTGATCTTAATAAGCATTATAATTATTGTAACTACTGTATTTTGCATTGTTTTATTGTTTGTTTTTATGGAATGTCTGCAGCAATATGGTGATGCCCGTCAAGGACAATAAAGTTTACTACTACTACTACTACAACTACTACTACTACTACTAGAGTATATGTTGTTTAAAAGTGTAAACATGCATTCAGGCCTATTATTTTTTACCTGGAGTTAATGTATTAAAATTATTTAAACAATGCATGGTTTAACTGTAAGGGAGAAGAATGGGACCTCATTGTAAAGTTTACACCCAAAATTCTCTATTATTATTTAATAAAGTGATACTTTTTGCACTTTTCGGGTGATTTTACACCCAGTATGTAAAAAATTCGTAATTGAGGTGGGTGGAGTGCCAAAAAACAAAACGTAAAATAACGGCAATTTAACAGAAATTTACCGTAAAATAACCGACATAATATTACAGAAATTTACCGTAAAATAACGGACGTTAAATTACAGAAATTTCCTTAAATTTAAATTTCTGGTATATTTCTGTAATTTAACGTCTGTTATTTTACTTTTGTTTTTTACAAAGTAGCTTTAGGTGTCAAAAAAACTTATCTTCTTATGATGAAGGGATCCACTCCCTACAATATGGATAACATATTGTCAGCAGATATATATATGCTCCACTAAAGCCCAAATAACATGAATTCAAATATGTTTGCCTGCACAGCAGCATATTCCAGAAAATAAGATATATAAAATCCAGATACATTTTGCCAATAGACAAAATAGATATTATGATTTTTTTATGACTAAGCAAACTATACATCAATGGAAAGCTTATTTATTCAGATTTATTCCGGGGAAAGTCTTATTTGTTTCATTTTGGCTAGAATAAAAGCAGTTTTTTAAATTTTTTAAAAAACATTTTAAGGTCAAAATGATTAGCCCCTTTAAGATATATATATATTTTTTTTACAATTGTCTACAAAACAAACCACTGCAGTCCAACGACTTGCCTAATTACCCTAAGCTGGCTGTTTAACCAAATTAACCTATATTTAAGCCTTTAAATTGCACTTTTTTTTAGAAATTAGTTATTAAAACTATTAATATTAACTATTAACTGCTCTGGTTTCCCCCACAAGTCCAAAGACATGTGGTATAGGTGAATTGGGTAATTGATTGGGTAAGCTAAATTGTCCATAGCGTATGTGTGTAAATAAGTGTGTATGGATGTTTCCCAGTGATGGGTTGCAGCTGGAAGGGCATCCACTGCGTAAAACATATGCAGGATAAATTGGCGGTTCATTCCGCTCTGGCGACCCCAGATTAATAAAGGGACTAAGCCGAAATGAAAATTAATGAATGAATGAACATGAACTCAAATGTTTGCCTGCACAGCGGCATGGATAATACAGGAAATAAAGAAATATAAAATCCATATATATATATATATATATATATATATATATATATATATATATATATATATATATATATATATATATATATATATATATATATATAAATATATATATACAGTTGAAGTCAGAATTATTAGCCCCCATTTGAATTTTTTTCTTTTTAAAATATTTTCCAAAAGATGTTTAACAGAGCAAGGAAATTTTCACAGCATGTCTGATAATATTTTTTCTTCTGGAGAAAGTCTTATTTGTTTAATTTCGGCTAGAATAGAAGAAGTTTTTAATTTTTTAAAAGTCATTTTAAGGACAGAATTATTAGCCCCTTTTAGCTAATTTTTATTTTGATAGTCTACAGAACAAACCATCATTATACAATAACTTGCCTAATTCCCCTAACCTGCCTAGTTAACCTAATTAACCTAGTTAAGCCTTTAAATGTCACTTTAAGCTGTATAGAAGTGTCTTGAAAAATATCTAGTCAAATATAATTTACTGTCATCATGGCAAAGATAAAATAAATCAGTTAATAGAGATGAGTTCTTAAAACTATTACGTTTAGAAGTGAGTTGAAAAAATCTTCTCTCCATTAAACAGAAATTGGGGGAAAAAATAAACAGGGGTGCTAATAATACAGGGGGGGCTAATAATTCTGACTTATATATATGGATATATATATCCAGTATTTTATGCCAAAAATCTGTAGAATATTAAGTAAAAAAATCATGTTGGGCGTCTCTGAAATAGATGAACACTATGGACATTTGCTTTTATCTCTTATTAAGAAATATTCTTAAAAAGTAAAGTCAAAACTGTAACAAAGATTAATATTAGGTCACACTTTATTTTGATGGCTCGTTTGTTGAATGTAAGTTACATTGCAACTAATTCTCATTAGATTATAAGTAGACTGTTAGGTTGGGGTTAGGATTAGGGTTGGTGTAAGTTGAAATGTACTTGCAAAGTTTCCTATAGTCAGTTAAATGTCTGTTGAAGGAGCAAACAGTCTACTAATACTCAAATGGACCATCAAAATAAAGTGTTACCCTAATATTACAAATAAACAGACAAGACAAATGATTGATTTTTAACTGAGTACTTCTAATTGAGTAAAATGTTGGCACATCACCCGAACTTAAACTTAAGATAAGCTCCAAAGCTCAGCATGCAGCTGCTTATGGAAATGAGTCCAAACGAAGCCCAAATACATCTCTGCTTTCCCTTTAATCACCTCTCCTAAATCATGTTTTGCTATAACAGTGGCATTGATGTGAATTGTACAGTCTGTCTCGCCCTCCAGTAATCAAGCTTCTTTGAGACAGGAAACAGTCAATGGAAATGGCCAGTCTCCTAAATGAGCCTCTTCACAAAATCGTCTGAATGGCTTCAAAAAGAGCCCGGACAGAAAGCGCCGTTGTCTGCCTCACACAGGGTGATTGCCTGGATGTTTCTAATGGTGTTAGGGGGTGATTTTACGCACAGCAGGCCTCTAGGCTTCGCTCGCCTCCATGCGGCCCAAGAGGCTTATGTGACTAGCGGTGACTAGCGGTGACTAGGACGAGGTGTGGGTGCTCATCCTGATAACCGGCATGCATGTGTGTGTGTGTGTGTGTGTGTGTGTGTGTGTGTTTGAGCACAGCAGATGCCCCAGGTCTACATTAGACCTCATTTGCATGTTCAAATAAGTCAAAATCCACAATAGAATAAATAGCAGCAAAAGGGCACAGCTTTAGATGAATGACAATGAGATCAGGTTGCGGAAGATTAGATATTACTTTGGAATGTCACCCTGATCCGTGAGGCTCGTCTCTATGGATACCGGTCGTCTAGATACAATGCAGATGTATGTGTAAGCATGACAGTGAAGTTACAACAGCAGTGACATGGGCTGTGCTCTGCCATTGTCTTTGTTCTCTTTGATTAGTCTCTGTAACTTAATTCTGCTGATTGTGATAACAGATTTTTATGTCATGTCTATATTCTTGACTTTTTTCAACATGCCAGCATGAGAAAAGCAATTTGGAAAATGAATGGATGATGATAATGAAATATAGATGAAGTCAAAATTACTCACCCTCCTGTATTTTTATTTTTCAAATATTTCCTAAATAATTTTTTACAGAAGGAAATTTTCACAGTATTTCCTGTTATATTGTTTCTTCTGGAGAGTCTTATTTGTTTTATTTCGGCTAGAATAAAAGCAGTTTTTTGATTTTTTTAAAAAACATTTTAAGGTCTATTTTATTAGCCCCCTTAAGCTTTTTTTTAACGATTGTCTACAGAACAAACCACTGCTGTCCAACGACTTGCCTAATTACCCTAAGCTGGCTGTTTAACCAAATTAACCTATATTTAAGCCTTTAAATTGCACTTTTTTTTAGAAAACTATTATCTTTAAAAAGGTGTTGAAAATATATATACACTCACCGGCCACTTTATTAGGTACACCTTACTAGTACCAGGTTGGACCTCATTTTGCTCTAGTTGCTGCAGATTTGTCCGCTGCACATCCATGATGCGATTCTCCCATTCCACCACATTCCAAAGGTGCTCTATTGGATTGAGTTCTGGTGACTGTGGAGGCCATTACAGTACAGTTAACACATTGTCATGTTCAAGAAAGCATGATGCGCTTTATGACATGGTGCGTTATCCTGCCGAAAGTAGCCATCAGAAGATGGGTGCATAAAGAAATGGACATGGTCAGCAACAATACTTAGGTAGGCTGTGGCGTTGACACAATGCTCAATTGGTACTAATGGGCCCAGTGTGTGCCAAGAAATATGCCCGACACCATTACGTACACCACCACCGGCCTGAACCAATTGATACAAGGCAGGATGGATCCATGCTTTCATGCTGTTGATGCCAACTTCTGACCCAACCATCTGAATGTTGCAGCAGAAATCAAGACTCATCAGACCAAGCAACGTTTTTCTAATCTCTACTGTCCAATTTTAGTGAGCCTGTGCGAATTGCAGCCTCAGTTTCCTGTCCTTAGCTGACAGGAATGGCTCCCAGTGTGGTCATCTGCTGCTGTCGCCCATCCGGCTCAAGGTTCGACGTTTTGTGCGTTAAGAGATGCTCTTCTGCATACCTCGGTTGTACCGAGTGGTTATTTGAGTTACTGTTGCCTTTCTGTCAGCTCGAAACAGTTTGGCCATTCTCTGGCATCAACAAAGCAATTGCGCCGACAGAACTGCCGCTCACTGGATATTTTCTTTTTTTCGGACCATTCTCAGTAAACCCTAGAGGTGGTTGTGCGTGAAAATCCCAGTAGATCAGCAGTTTATGAAATACTCAGAGCAGCGGGTCTGGCAGCAACAACCATGTCACATTCAAAGTCACTTAAATCCCCTTTCTTCCCCATTCTCATGCTCGGTTTGAACTGCAGCAGGTTGTATTGACCATGTGTACATGCCTAAATGCATTGAGTTGCTGCCATATGATTGGCTAATTAGAAAATTGTATAAATCGAATAAAATGGTCATGAATGTACTGTATATACATACACAATAATAAATAATTATTAATATTAATAATCTTTCATAAACCTACAGATGTTTATCATTCATTCTTCTGTTCTCTTACAAGTTTCCAAGTCTACTTTTTTATGTGCTGCTGTGCTGATGAGGTATTCGGTTTAAAAGAACCAGCCATTATCTTTACGAGAAACGGGTACGTGTCACTGTACGGGTATGCAATCTCAGAACACATTCTTTGCAGCCATTGTTTAACCTTTGTGAGTTGATGCCTCCAGCTCTCTGCTCTCTGCTGCTGTGTTTCAGTGAGGTCTCACCCTGCTGAGAGTCTGCTCTTCACTCCTGCATGACTGCAACTGAGTCTGACAGGACAGAGAGCTGTTGCTGTGGAAGCTGTGCGAGTCTGGGTGTAGTTAGATAGAGAGACACATTTGGTCCTCCTATACAGTACATCATTTCTATTTTTGGAAAATACACTCTTTATGAGGATTTTAACCACAGTTTCAGAATTCTGTTGGATTGGTGAGAATTAGTTCCATTTAACTTGAAAATGTCTCATTAAATGCAAGGTATAATGGCTATCGACACAGTCCAAAATATATAGGCAAAACAAAATCAATACTAGTGGCTGCTAATTTGCCATTCGTTATATTTGCCCACTGAAGCTAAGCAGGGTTGAGCCTGGTCAGCATATGGATGGCCCTTTGAAAACTACAGTATAGGCTGCTGTTGGTAGGTGTTAGTGTGGCCAGCAGTGGGTGCTTACTCTGTGTTCTGTGTGGGTCGTAATGCCTCAGTATGTGATGAAACACAAGCCAACTATTTAGCTCAATTGACATTAGGGCATTGTAAACATTCCTTCAATACCCTGCCTTCTAACCACCTACACCCCCACCACTGCTTATTAATAAAACTAATATAATGAGTGCACAACAAGGAAGGACAAAACAAACACACCAAAATGTTAGACCTACACAAAAGCATACGAGGAAGCTAAATGGCTTACTCCACCTTACCATTGTAAGCCTTATGTTGCATAAAAAACCCTGTTTTGTGATGACACAAGACAACATACCAGAATAATAAGCTATGAGTTCATTCTCCTTTTCCTCGCTCCACTGTCTCTGAGCAACCACCATCTTGTTTGAATTTTTATGACAGCTCCAAGACGGTCATGTGATTTACTGCTAGCATTCTGATTGGAGGTTCTCAAAGAATGATGGTGATCTAACAGATCCAGATACAGTTTTGTTGTCCATTCTCTATGGGAAAGTAAGGAAGCAACATCACTCTTAAAGTTGCCCATGTATAATCACCTTAAGAAGCACAATTTATAGGATGAGATGCTAAAACCAAGTTCATGACTTTCTGTGGTCATTAAAAATTATATTGCACTTCTTGTAAAAGAGGGTATCACTTTATTTTGATGGTCCCTTTAATGCATTTTAAGTTACATTGCATCTACATGCCAACTAATTCTCAATAGATTATAAGTAGACTGTTAGATTAGGGTTAGTGTAAGTTGACATGTACTTGCAAAGTTTCTTATAGTCAGTTAAATGTCTGTTGAAGGAGCAGATATTAGGTATCAGCAGATATTATGGCCCAATCCCAATTATACCCATTAGCTGTTCTCCTTACCCCTACCCCTGATTTTGCACGTTTACGTGAAGGGGTGAGGGTGTCCCAATTCTCTTTAGCTTAAAGGCATAGGGCTAAGAGGAAGGGCTAGAATAAAACACTAAATTCCGCTATCTATAATCCATAATGACTCCTGTATAGTAGTCCCACAATAATCTTTCACATCTGACACTCGAATACCTCAGAAAAGTCTGGTGAGCAGGAATTACCTTTTTACAGTGTCTGCTATAATGTTAATGTTGTGTTTGTGTGTTTACACAGATAAATATGGCCATGTTGTAAATGCACAGTACAGTTATGATTTTATTGCCACATTATATCGTTATGATAACATGATATTGTTGCCTTCAGTGATTTCCTGAAGATAAATACCAAAAAATAATGCAACTGGAATAAGTACAGTGGTCGCGATCATCTGATCTCACATGAAGTGCGATAATCTCATATAATGATGTGTGCAGGTGTTGTAGTGCTGTCCCATTTCTTAGGGGTACATTTTGAAGCCCTTTCCCTTCACACTCTGTTTCAAGGGCCGAAGGGGAAGGGGTAAAAAAATAGAATTGGTATTGGGCCTAAGCAGACAGTCTACTAATACTCAAATGAGAATAAATTGGCATGTAGTTGCAATGCAACTTTTAGTCAACAAAATGTACAATAGGGACCATCAAAATAGTGCTGCCTACAAAGAGTATGGTGGTTTAGGCCCTAAAACAAAACTAAAGAACAAACTGATATTATGTAATTTAGAAGAAAATCATGCTGAATGACGTTTTATGTTTTATTCATCAGTTCAGAAAAGACCATCAAAGCAAACTTTCTGAAGCTCCTAAATACCTTTTAGCCACCATTGGTCTGTGGAAATGATGCAATCAGTGGTGTTGTCTGGAACTCCGCCTTCTTTGATATGAGATTTTTTCTCATCTATCTCCAAGGAGGAGTTGGCCTTGCACATTACCGTGGCCAATCTTGAATGTTTCAGCCAAACGTTGCATGGTTCCACAGGCTAGTACTCTGAGTGTCAAGGCAAGTCTCTATGTGTGTAGTGTAACTATGTGTTCTTTGCTATTTAGCATGTTTCACATATAGTAATACTCTTTTCAGGAGATTGTCATCGTGTGCAGAGCACATTCGGAAGTGTGAACAATGCACTTCATCATCTGTGCTACGAAATTGCTGAATAAAATGGGCAAACTTGGCATCAAGCTTTCTGTTTACGTTAAATGAATGCACATACCACCTACTTTGCTTGTTCTTGTTGTTTGCCATTGAATAGATCAGGGGTGTCCAAACTCGGTCCTGGAGGGCCGGTGTCCTGCAGATTTTAGCTCCAACTTGCCTCGACACAGTAGGGTAGCACGATCGCCTCACAGCAAGAAGGTCACTGGTTCAAGCCTTGGCTGGGTCAGTTAGCGTTTCTGTGTGGAGTTTGCATGCTCTCCCCATGTACGCGTGGGTTTCTTCCGGGTGCTCCGGTTCCCCCACAAGTTCAAAGACATGTGCTGTAGGTGAATTGGGTAAGCTAAATTGGCTGTAGTGTATGTGTGTGATTGAGTGTGTATGGGTGTTTCCCAGTGATGAGTTGCAGCTGGAATTAAAGACCGCTGTGTAAAACATGCTGGATAAGTTGGCGGTTCATTCCGCTGTGGTGACCCCTGATTAATAAAGGGACTAATCCAAAAAGAAAATGAATGGATGAATGTATTGCCTCGACACACCTGCCTGGATGTTTCTAGAATGCCTACTAAGAGCTTGATTAGCTAGCCCAGATGTGTCTGATTGGGGTTGGAACTAAACTTTGCACGACACCGGCCCTCTAAGACTGAGTTTGAACACACCTGGAATAGATCAATGCTCCTGCCAGATGTGTACGAAATGGTTTATGAAACTGAAAGTTATGAAACTCTCACAGCCACCAAAGCTGTTTTATGTAAGGTTAACACTTACATTAATTTATACTAAATCAGTAAATCATTGTTCAGACATTTCGAAATGATTTTTGACAACATACAAAGGACAAAGAACTTTGTTTGAAGTATATCAAGGCCTGATGTCCTTTCCAAGTTCTCTCCATCAGCTCTTACCTTCCTATAGCTGGTGTGTGGTGAGGACACTGGCACTGTAAGTACCTTCTTGCTGAATGATATAAAACACATGTCCTCCATCTCTGCCATTTACAACAGCAGCAGCAGCAGCTCACGTGAGTTTGCACCCATGCATACTTCATTACATGCGACAGGAAATTCGCATTCCAGCCAGTCATGAATACTCTCAGGACCGTTTGCCCGAGGCTGTGGATCAATTTTAATAACGTTGTAAATAATGTTCGGTTTCTTGTGCAGACCAATCATTTTGCTTCTCAAGACTTCAATGTATCTTCAGGAGCCTTGGTATTATTTAGTTTTTCGTGCATTAGTTTTTGTTACTCTCAAAGCGCCACTCACTTGCATTAGATCATGGGCACAACAGCTGGGAAGCTGAGAAGAGCTCCATTGTTTTAGAGATTTAGCATTTTGGTTGGTTTTTAACTTCTCGTGATCCTGGTAAGTGTGATCACACTCCTTCTGTTTTCAAGTCCACTTGCAATCATTCAGTAGCAACATTGTAAACACTTGTGTTCTCTCTTTTTTCTTTCATCACTGCCTGCTTATTGTCAGTAAAGAGCAACACAACTAGCCTCTCACTCTCTCCAGCAGCATGACAAGCTAAAGGAGTTCTTTGTAAACACAATTAAGCTGTGAAATCATGTTTAATTACTTTCCAGCTGTCTCCAGTTCTTTAAGGATTCTCTCTCAAACAACAGCTTAAAATACAGGCACCTGCCGGGCTGCTCATTTCCCCACACCTGGTTCTGCCGAAATGTCAACACAACAGCAGCATTCGGGACGCGGTCTGGCATCTCGCTGTACCTGGAACAGCACCGGTCCACTTAACATCATGCACTCTGAAAGCTCAGTAAATTAAAGATCATAAATCATGCACTATTCATAAGAGTCTCCATCCGGCAACCCTCCTCCTCCCCTTCTAATGGCATTGAGCGTTCGCAGGCCTCCAAAGCGCTCCGTCCCATCCTGTCCTTTTGACTGAGCATAGTGTTCTGGACCACTGCATTAAAAGCTGATACCCTGAGCAAAGCCGAATGCTCTCCATCAACCCCCATCTCACGAGACCATTGTCTGCTAGAAGAACCACCAGATGGTCTGCACCATATCGGCCAAGGTATCAGTTTTACACCAGGGGAAGCACCGGGGATCGGCTCCAAAGCAATTATCATCGGAGTATAATTGAGAGATACATTATATAGTGGTGTGGCTTTCTTGTTCTGTCTGGGTCTTACGTGCGAGCCTACTCGGTTCAGGCTATATCGGGCTCGGATATTTGGAAACAACGACAACGGTGGAAAGGTAATTCACTATAACATAGGTCATGGCCCACATAATCCACTGCACTCTCGCTAATGACTGATAACATGAGGCAGGCAAGGTGTGTCAGCCCTCATCAGTCTTTCTAATTAGAGATGTGAGCTCACATCTTTCATAAGCCCTCCTCATGCACACCATTAAACATCAGCACACACATATATACACTTACATGCTGTTGTGAACGACCCAAAAGGAGATGCCTTGACTTGGTGTAACTCGTCCATTCGTCAACTCTTTCTCCATCTTAGTGGGATGGCT